>PVJH01012710.1:49530-63399 GCA_004026705.1 Nesogale talazaci
CCCCCCCCCCCCCCCCCCCGGCTCTGGGTGGTCCATCTCCTTACTCAGGACCCTCCCTGCCAGGGCTGCCTTTCACTGACAAGAAGCATCTTGGGTGCCTTACTCCCACCTCCGCATCCCTGCCGACCCCCCACCCCTCCTGGCCCTGACCCTGCAGATGAGATCCAGCCTCTATGGCCTCATAACCCAGACCCTCTCTGCACAGAAAGAACCTGCCACTAGAGGGCAACCACCACCCAGGGTCAGACCCTCTGTCCCCCCGTCTAATTCTAAGCGTCGGTCCAACATAAAAATTAAATAAAAACTGCTTTGCCTTAGGTTGGTCCCCTTCTCTCGTCCCTCAAATGATTACTACTTGAATCTTTAAAAACAGAAACAAAGCTGAGTGGGCATAAAAACTAAGGAGAAGCCGTTCCATCCTGTGATTTGTAATGTTTACTGCGGAGATATTTAAAGATTTTTGGGATAAGTAACGCGTGTCAACAGTTGTGAAATAAAGATGTAAATAAATTGTATATTTTGAAAAATAAAACATTGAAAAGATAAACAGCAAAGCTTGGTTACTGCCTGTGGGTGGTGGCCCAGCTGACTACATCATGGCTTGGGGTGGTAGGGGGGGACAGGAGGAGGACTGGGCTCACTGACACCCTGTTGGATTGGTGGGGCCTGGTAACAAGAAAAAGCCAGCTTCTTCCACATGGCTTCGTTACTGTTCTATGTGCTCTGCAGAGGGCAGCCCCCTCATTGCCTGCGCAAAGGGCATCACGCCCCCCCCACCCCACCCCCTCCCCCTCAGCCTTGGTACACCTGGATTTCTGGGCCCCTACTGAGACCCCAGTTGGTTTTTCTAACGCCCAGGAACCAGATCTTCCAGGCCTGGAGCACTGTGGGGGTGGGGGTGACGGGGAGGCAGGTGGGCAGGGAGAGGGCAGAGTCTGTGCCCACACCCTCCATGAGGGCGGCCTGGGCTCGGTGCCTGGCCAGTCTGCTCCAGCTCAGGCACCCCGGCCTGTAAATCTTCTATTTTATTTCTTTTTTTAGTAATGTAGCCACTTTCAGGGACCTTAATGATCTCAATTATCCTTAAGGCTCATCATCACGTGGCTTTACAGCCTTTTTCTACATTTTTGCAGAAACACATTCAAGTTAGCAGAATCAGTGGCTGGCTTGAGGCAAGGACTCTTTTGTTGTTTTTTGTTGTTTTGGGGGGGGGGTATCACTGCCCTCTGGTGGTGGGAGTAGGAGGCCCAGCCTTGCTCCTGGAGAGCTGCTGCTGGATTTGAACCTCCCCCCCAGTGGGCCGCAGTCCCGCACACAACCACTGCGCCACCGGGGCTCAGCCCTAGGCAGGGAATCTTTAGGGAAGCAGACTGCCTTGTCTAGCTCAAGCAGAGTGACCCACTCACCAACCAGCAGCCCTGCGCTTTAGCCTTGGCACCACCAGACCTCCTTGGAAGGAAAGAAGGTATCAAAAAATACCAAGAAAGTTTAAACACACACACACACACACAGACTCACAAGGCAATGGTTCACTGGGACCCCAGCAACTCCCTTCAGCTGCTCCTCTGCCTTCCCGCGGGGTCTGCAGCTCTGGCTTTTCCTTTGGGACACTGCTTACACTGACCTAAAGAGAGCGCCGCTTTCTTCACCCTGCGCCTTTGTGGGCTCTGCCCTCCAGCCTCTGTCTTTGAACTCCCTCAGGTTTCTGACGGTGCCCAGCTCAACTGCTTAACCTTGGGATGGCATCGCCCTATTTCCTGCCTTCTGCTACCCTCTGGTGGCAGCGTGAGCTTCTGCCCCACTCTCTCTGCCTCTCAAGGGATTGCTGTGATGGTCAAGCAGGGCTTTGAACCGGTTCAAGCTGCAGCAAAATCAGAAAAGACCAGAATTTATAAACTGTGACTGGATGGGAAAGTTCTGGGTCCAAGCTCTGGGTTGGGAGGCACAGAAGAGGCCTGGTGAGCCTTTTCCAGGAGCGTTTGCTGGGGGAGAGTGGATTGGTGTCACGGTTTAGGAGAAAAACACGTTCAACCCCGCAAGTTCAACAGCGGCCTTTGAGCAGAGCTCCGTGATGCCTGATTCTGCTTACCAGATTTCGTTGCCATGCAACATTGTGGCGGTCACCTAATCTGGTGTCGATTTGAGGATTAAGAGTGTAGGGGTGGGGCTGAGCCCCGGTGGCATAAGTGGTTGAGTGCGGGACTGCGGCCCACGGGCTTGGCAGTTCAAATCCAGTGGCGGCTCTCAGGAGCAGTGCTGGGTAGCTCCTACGACCACCACAGGGCAGTGATGCCCACCCCCCCCCCAAAAAAAAAGAGTGTAGGGGTGGAGTCTAGTCTGTCAATCGGAACATAGTCAATGAGACCTCTGTGTGGACATGACCTGGGGATTCTGGGAAATTTGGTAATTCCTTCTGGGAGGCAGGAGACACTGCCCTTCTCTGCTCACTCCCTTGGAGAACCGCGACCGACCAGGCTGACTTCCTGTGAACATCCCTGAGGAGAAGCCACATGGACCCACCCGGATGGAGGGAGCCCTGGGTGCTGAAGCAGTCGTAGGGAGACCCCTGCCAGCGCTGAGATGCTTATACCACCACTGGATCCAAGGCCTTCCTACCCACGGACCTGCCATCTTCCCGCATTCAGCATCATCGCATGTGTTTCGTGAGTCTGAAGATGACTCTCTGGATTGCTGTCAGACATGTGGCTAATATCAGACTTGTGGACTTGATCTGAACTGAGCTGGGGTGTTTTCTCAATGTTCATTTCCTCTTGTATATAAACTTTTTTATTCATATATGTGTGTTTATGTATTTCCCTAGTCTACCCAGACTAACACACATGTGCATATTGCCCTTTTCTTTTTTTTTTGTGGGAGGGCGCATCATAGGCCTCTGGTGGTCGTGGGCGCCACCCAGTGCTGCTCCTGAGAGCCGCTGCTGGGTTTGAACCACCAAGCCCGTGGGCCGCAGTCCTGCACTCAACCACTTATCCCACCCAGGCTCAGCCCTCTTTTTTTTTTTTTTTTTTTGACATCACTGCCCTGGTGGGAGTAGGAAGCCCAGCCTTGCTCCTGGAGAGCTGCTGCTGGATTTGAACCATCAGCCCTGTGGGCTGCAGTCCCGCACTCAACCACTATGCCTCTGGGGCTTAGCCCTGCCCTATTTTCTTTTCTTTGTTTTTGTTTTTTTTTTGGGGGGGGGCATCACTGCTCTCTGGTGGTGGGAGTAGGAGGCCCAGCCCCACTGCTGGAATTGAACCTCCATCCCAGTGGGCGGCAGTCCTGCGCACAACCACTACGCCACCGGGGCTCAGGCCCCTGCCCTATTTTCTAAGAGGGAGACTGAGTTTCTAGCAAGGGCTCAGCCTGTACATTTTCCTGTTCCGGTTATTGTTGGGGTACACCCAGGTTTATGAATTTGGTCCATTCTCGTTTTGCTTCATCAGACAAGACTGAGTTAGGAAGAACCTGCTCCAAATCCGGTTCCTCAATTCCAGCATTCTCCACCGTGCTGTCTCTGTCCTAGCAGAATGCTTAACCAGAGGTTAATTTATAATTTCCCATGAAGCTCTGGTGGCTGCAGAATCTCACTGGTACTTTCCCTCCCATTAAGTGCTTTACCCAGTGGACACATTGTATCTATAATAAAATTTGTCACAAGATGCATGTAGAACATGGAAAATTCCCAAACTCTAACCTTCGCTCCATACAAGATTCCTTATTAGCCTGTGTTGAGAGAGAGAGAGAGAGAGAGAGAGAGAGAGAGAGAGAGAGAGAAGAGATGGTCTGGGTAGACTAGAGAAATCCAGGGAGACTCATATGAGTATAAGAGATAGTTTCATATCAGAGAGTAATTATTAAGAAATCAGCCAGCTTAAAAAAAAAAAAAGAGAGAGGAGCTTGTACCAAGGGCTCAAGTGAAGAATGTTTGGAAATGTATGTGGCAGCATGTATGCAAATGTGCTTGATACAAATGATGTACTGAATGTTGTAGTAGCTGTAAGAGCCCCCAATAAAATTATATAAAAAAAAATCAGCCCCGTCAAGATCAAGTCCACAAATCTGCTATCAGCCTGATACCAAAATATAGAGTCCTCTTCAGACTCATAAAACACATAGAATGACACCCAGTGCAGGAAGATCACAGGGCAGTGGGTGGGAAGTCTTGTGGGTCCAGTGGTGGTGTGAGCATCTCGGCGCCGGCAGGGGTCACCAGGTTCCACACAGCTCCTGCAGCTCAGGGCACTAGTGTAGCTCCATGTGTCTTAGCTGCAGTGTCTCCCAGGGAGTGAGCTTCTCTCCTGCCTCCAAGGAGCCATGTATCTCCTCAGCGCCTCCTAATGAGCCTGACCTGATTGACAGACCGGACTCCACCCTTCACTCTGAACTTTCTCAAATTGACCACGGATTATGTAACTACCAGCAAGTGAGTGAGCAAGTGAGAGAGAATTGAGAAGAACCAGAAAGGAAGAAAAGACAAGAGAAAGAAGACGAACTTTGTGTACCACGCGCACAAAGGTGGGCCCCTGTCTTCATCTAGGGTCCCTAAAATTTAAACCACGAACCTAGATGCAAGTTGTTTATTTGGGAAGTGAGCCCAGCAAGCAGGCATGAGGTGAGGAAGGGACAGGTGCATATGCGTGTGAGGTCCTCGTGTACATCTGCAGGGACATTGAGAGAAGCGGATAGAACACCTGCCAGGATCCCGGGCCTGGAGGACGAGAGGCTGAGACACTCACTCACCAAGTTCCACCTGTCACTCTTGTTGGAAGTTGCCTTCCAGGCCATCAACTTCCACTTCACTTAGGGGCTGTCCTCGAATGCCAGCCATAAACATCCCTTGGCTTTAAGGAGGGTGTTATGTCAATAAAAGCTTGTGCCAGGTCGAGGGGTCCACACTGGATGCTCCACAGAGTCTGGTATTCGACAGAGCTTAAACCCCTCTTTAAGCTGTCCTTGATCTCAGCTCATTCTGTTTATTCAAAGCTTGCTTACAGCAGACACAATGGAACTATGGAGTGAGAAACTCCCAATGAATAATAATTTTTTTTTTAATAATTAAAAGAATACCTTTTTAAAGCACCAGAGTTTCTGGCCTGAAAGAGGCTGGAGGGTCCTCAGCCACCCCTCACACGTACCTAAAGAGTCACCCTTCAGACGCCCCTATCCCAGGTCCATGCTCCTGGTCGCGCCCACCCTCCCAGCCCGAAGGGCAAGGTTCGGCCAAAAGCTAAGGCAGAAAGCGGACGGGCAGGGAAGAGGAGTGGGAGAGCGCTGGAAGGGCGAGGGGACCCTTGCAACGAGCGCCATGGGGAGCCGGCGGGTGCTCGGTCCACGATCCTGCAGGAAAGCAGGGAGGGAAGCGAATGACCCAGCCCAGGGGGCGCGGGCACCCCGAGCCCCAGCCTTCCCGGTCCCGGCGCTTTGCACGCGCGCCAGGTCCGTCCTGGCACCCGCGTGCCGTGGGCAGTAGCCCCGTCGGGGGTCCCGGGGCGGGGGGCGGGGGGAGCGGGGCACAGCCGGCGGGGACGGACGGTGACTCAGCGCCCCGCGGGCGCGCGGGGTCCCCGCCCACCGCCCCGGCTCCGCCGTCTCCCCAGGCGCACTCGGCGCGCGCTCGTGCTGTCGGGGTGACCGGCAGGCCCGTCCCGGAGCTCCAGGTGACCCCCCTGTTTCCGCCAGCGCCAGCCGCGAGCGCAGGGCCCGGGCCCGCCGGGGGGGCTCCGGGGGGAGGTGGCCGCGGGGGCCGAAAGGGGGGCTTTGGGCCGGAGCCCGGCGTGGCCCCGGGAGGTGGCCCGGGTTCCGGGGACGGACGCGGCGCGGGCGGGCGGGGCGCCTCGGGCCGCCCGGCTGGAACTCGGGACCCCGCGGTGCCGCTGCGCTCTGGGACCCGGGAGCGCCCGCCGGAGCCGGGGCGGGGGGGGGGGTGCGAGGGTTCCCAGGAACCGGCTGGGGGTGGGGGGGGGGCAGAGGGGGCTGGGGAATTTCCAAACCTGGAGTTCGCCTTCTTACTGGAGAGCCGTTGTTTTAGGCCCCAGGAGGGTAACGGCGTGTAGATATGGCTCACCCCCCCTCCCGCTTCGCTTTGGAGGGGAAGGGGGGCGAGGGCGGGGGCTTGGGAGAGGGGGGTGGGAAATCACATTTTTGTCTCTTTCATGGATTTCTACTGTTGTTGCCAAGGTAAGATTTGTTAAAACTTTTAACCCCACTACGACAGCCCTCCTTACCCCACCCCACCCCACCCCCGCTCATAACTACTATCTTAAAAGAGTTATTAGCACTTTTACACTATTTTAAATAGCATTCTTGTGGCTTCCTGGGAATGCGGACGCCCATCTCCATGGAAGGGCTTCTGTGGCGGAAATTCCTGTTCCTTCAAATTGCATAGGGCACGTCTGTGTGCCTTTAGGCCCGTGAACCCTGTATGAGCTACTCAGTGATCGCAGGTGCTTTGACTTACTTATTTTGACAGCAAACCCCCAAATGATTTGAGTTGTAGGAATTCTTAGAATAGTTTCCTATGTTATGGGGACTTCATTGATTTTTTTTTTTTTTTTAAACAAGTCCTTGTTAACTAGCTGGAGAAAGAAGGCTTCTGGTTCCATCAAGTTCCATCTCCAGAAACACAGAGAGTGACTATGAGTCCCCGCTGACTGTATGGCCGTGAGCTTGGGTTTTGTCACCTCGACTAAAAGAGTTTTGGGAGCATTTGGGGGCAAGCCTGGCTAGATACCCGTGGGAGTTTTTATGGGGGAGGGGGGAACTGTACTAAATCTTGTTTACACAGGGGGAGCGTGGTCAGGCTAGTGATTTTTTTCCGCCTTCCGTTTCTTCAAGCTTGCTTTTGTGGTTTGTTCCACACCGCCCCTTCACTTCCTGTAAAAATGTGTTGCTAAGTATGTTAATTTGTTTCACGTGGGGGGGGGGGGCATTTTCCCCTGTCTTTTCTGACTAGTCATTTCTGAGAAATGGCTTCTGGGTGAGGCTGGTAATAAACTCGAGACCAGCTGTTCTGGGCTGGGAAAATGAAACCGGCCAAGTTTCTCGGGGCATCATTTTCACTTCTGCTTCATCCTGAAGATGACAGAGAAAGGCAGGATGTATTTAGCTCTGACAAGGCCCAAGAAATGACCTTTAGGGCATCTGCTCTCCGATTGCTTCCGGTCTGGACTCCCTGGGCCACTGTATTTCCATAAGTACCTTAATACCGGCTCTTCCATCGCTTCTTGGCCTTTTGGCTAAGATCAAGTGTAACACCTGTTATTTCCCAAGTACCATGCCCCGTGACAGAATTAATCCACAAATCTGCCTTGACAGAGCAGGAACCCTGGGGGTGGGGTGGGGTTAGGTGCTGGGCTGCTCACCAAGAGGTCACCAGTTCAAAACCACCCAGCACGCGTAGAGAGAAGGATGACATGGCTCTATTCCCACTTGGAAGGACAGTCTCAAAAACCCACCGGGCAGGTCCACTCTGCCCCACAAGGTCACTGTGAGTCGGAACCGACTTGCCTTTTGTTTTGGCATTTCTTGGAAGTACGCCGGGGATGTGCCTGAGAAGTGAGGTTGGCGACACTCTCCACCCCACCCCACCCTCACATGTAATTCAGGAGAGTTCAGCCCCGACCAAGGGGCAGCTAAAAAGAGGAAGCCATCAATGAGCTGGAGGCAAGCAGTGGCTGTCACAAGGAGCTTCCGCATCCCACCGGCGGTGAGGGTGGGTTAGGCCCAGGCAGTGTGTCACTCCGCTGCCCATGGGCAACCAGGAGCCAGACGGAGATGACTCCATGGTGGCCCCCCCCACCCCCACGCAGGAAGCCAAAATAAATGTGTACCAGTCAGGGGTGAGCAAACAAGGGGACAGGAAATAAAAAAAAACAACCTTGAGAATGCAGGGATGGGGCTATGCGGTTGTCAGGGGAGCCAACCCCTAACATAGCATTCCGGGTCCGGTAGGCACAATTGTGCAGCATTAATGAGTCATTATAGTAAAGGCATAGAAAATATGAGTGATAGAAATGATGGAGCCGGACACATTTTATGGTAGCCTGCTCATCTCCGCCCTGCTTGGTGGTCCATGTGGAGAGAGAGAGAGAGAGAGAGAGAGAGAGCGCTGTTAGAGATCTTTTTTTTTTTTTTTTTTTTTGGGTTAGAGATCTTGGGAATAGAAATATACTTCAGTCCTTGGCTCTGTGCAAAAAAAGAAAAAGAAAGAATTTAAGCTGAAACCTGGTTTGTGACCCAAACAAGTTTTATGAAAATTAAGAGAAGTTTCAGGTTGACATGACACCTAGGAAATTCCTCACCCCCGTCTGCCAGCTAGGAGAACTACTTGAGAGAGAGATGCTGTCGCCTCTGGGCCACAATCTGGTGTCCTCCATTGTAGGGCAGCTGTCGGGAAAGCTCTTCTGAGCCACAGAGCAGGCAGTTTTCAGTTGACCCCATCCAGTTGTATGTAGCCTTGCTGGCTGGAAACCTGGGTCCTTAAGCATGTGCAGGGCGCCATTTCTTTGCTGAGCGATACCTTTAAGCAAGGCCTGATGGACCCCCTTCTCCCTATGCTCGCCACCTATCACAGCCAGGTTTATTGCTAACCAAGGCCTTTTAAATCATGTGAGGACATCCAAGCCCCCTAATTACAAGTAAGGACATACGTCACAGAAAGGGTTGCACTATAGGTTGTACAGCTATGAGGGGGATGAAAGGGGGACATACATGCAACAGGAAGGGGAGGTCTTGGGTCCCACATGTGGCAACATGGGCGGACCCCAGATTCATGTTGGCTGCCTGACCTTGATGGCCCTTAAGTTAGAGACTTGATTTAGCCAAAGATCTCAGGGGAAGTGACCCGCTGTCCTAACAGCAGAGAGTGAGTCCTACCTTGTGTGGGAGAGACAGTGGCGTCTGCATGGCTGGAGCCTCCAGGGAGAATATCTCTAAGCATCTGACCTCCCACCAAGTGCTGGCAAAACAGCCTTATTACGATCCCACCGTGCAGTCCTTCCCATCCCTGGTGAACCTTGCAAATAAAGTCTTCATGAACAATATCCAGTCGGCAGGTGTCTTGTTTGGCATACACAGTGCTGGACTGCATAGTTTTGTTTTTGTTTTTTGGGCATCACTGTCCTCTGGTGGTGTGAGTAGGAGACACAACCTTTGCTCCGTGGAGCTGGAATTGAATGAACCTCCATCCCAGTGGGCCACAGTCCTGCACACAACCACTATACCACCGGGGCTCAGCGACTGCATAGTTTTTTGGGTTTTTTTTAAACTTTTGGAAAAGGACTTTGGCACAGACAGAAAGTGGACATAAAAACCCAGGCTTGGGGCTGCGCTCCAGTGGTGCAGTGGTTGAGTGCGGGACTGCGGCCCACAGGCTTGGAGGTTCAAATCCAGCCACACCTCTCCAGGAGCAAGGCTGGGTAGCTTCCATGACCACTAGAGGGCAGTGATGGCCCCCCCAAAAAAACAAAAACAAAACAAACAAACAAAAAATCCAGGCTTCAGGCCTCTTTTGAAAGCTGGAAGCTCTTCCACCACTGAGTCCTTGACCTTGAAGAACAACAGTAGGTCAGGAGCTCTCCAGGGTGCCGTGTGGGCATCGTGCCTTTATCATTGCACATACACTTGTTTTTCTTTCTTTTAAAATTATTTTATTGGGGAATCTTATAGCTCTTATCACAATCCATTCATCCATCCATCTATTGTGTCCAACACCTTTGTACATCTGTTGTCGTCATCATTTTCAAAACATTTTCTTTCTGCTTGAGCCCTGGGTATCCGCTCATTCCCACCTCTACCTGACCCTGCTCCCTCCCTCATGAACCCTGGATAATTTGTTTAATTTTTTTTCTGTCATGTCTCCCTTCACTCACTTTTCTGTTGTCTGTGCTTCTGGAAGGGGTTTATATGTCCATCATTGTGATTGGTTCCCCTTTCCCCTCCTGGTATCGCTACTCTCATTATTGGTCCTGAAGAGCTTATCAGTCCTGGATTCCTTGTGTTTCCAGCTCTTACTTGTACTGTCAACATGCTCTGGTCTAGCCAGATTTGTAAGGCAGAATTGGGATCTTGATAGTGCATGGGGAGGAAGCATTAAGGAACTAGAGGAAAGTTGTGTGTGTCTTCAATGCTATACTGCACCCGCTTTTCTTCTAGAGGGCTGTAGTGAGCTGTTTGGGTGGTTATTTGCTTACTTTTTTTTTTCTTTTCTTTTTTCCCCGGTCTGCCCCTTGTTTGCTTGCTTTTTTGGGAGGGGGGCATCACTGCCCTCTGATGGAGTGGAAGACCCAGCCTTGCTCCTGGAGAGCTGCTGCTGGATTTGAACCACCATCCCTGTGGGCCGCAGTCCTGCACTCAACCACTACGCCACCAGGGCTCAGCCTGAGACAGACTAGTTCTTTGTGGCTCAAAGGACTATTTCTATTCCGACTTCTTTCACTCGGCTGCGTTCTCTGCCTGGCCTCTGAAGGCAGCCCCTGGGAAGCTGGATGTGTTGGCAGGATGGATTTGGCATCGGATGTAGACTCAGCTGCTCTAATAACAAGTAGACTTCGCAAGACAATGGGAGAAGCACAATAGAAATGTATTCCTCTCTCACTTAAACAGTCTCTGTGGGGTCTGTGGGGGACTCTCCTCTAGGCAGTGATTCGAGGATCCAGGGTCCTGCCATCTGGGGGTCCTGCCGAGGTAGCAGATGGCAGAGTCAGGGGACCAACTGTCTTCCCCCAAACCACTCATACCCTCCAGGGCTGTGCCAAACCACAGGAAGGACCAGGAGGACTGTATGTCCTCTCAGGGTGGACTCTGCCCGGTTCTGATTTTGTGAAGAAGAAAGAGATTTTAGAAGGGCAGGGAGCCCACTTCAGGGACTCCGTTTGACCCGGCGTTCTTTTCTCCCTGAGCTGAGAAGTCCAGGACCCAGGCAAGCGATCCCGGGACTCACGCGCCTCCCTTCAGTTTCGTGCAGGCATGAACATCGTGGCCAAGAGCATCTCCTTAGTCCTGCTCATTCATGAGCAGTGTCAACAGAAGAAACACTGCAAGCGCCAATGCCAGCGCCTGGGGAGCCGAGTTCAGGGCCTGCTGCCGCCGCTGCAGGCACTCCAGGGCCTGGGAGCCGAGAACCTGTCTCCACAGCTCATCAAAGCCTTGCGCCATTTGCAGGAAACCTTAAGTCACACTAAGAAGCAGATAGAAACGTTTAACAATAAACCCAAGATCGTGAAGTTCCTGAGAGCGAAGAATGACACAGTGCTCTTTAAGGAGGAGAACAAGTTGCTGAGAGATGCCTGGGAGCAGGTCTCGCTGCAGCTGCAGGCTGACCAGCTACTGCTTGTGCTCAGCTCCTTCCAAGGAAAGTCCTGGCTTCAGCAAGACGCAGAGGATGAGCAGGATGCAGAGGAAGACAATGGTAAGTCCTGGGTGTGCTTCCACTTTGATTCCTAAAGCAACAGGAAGGCAGAAGAGGTGTCAAGCAGCTCTCTGCTTGGGACCAAAGACCCTGGGCAGCCTCCTCCGCTATTGGAGTGTCTTTGAAGCCATGTTCCACACACAAGCCCTGTGTTAAGGGGGTCGAGCTGCCCAACTCAGTTTTAGGCTGTAAACTTTTGTGGGTCGGAACAGCCTGCCGTGGCAAATGCTTTCACTGTTACGCCACAAGGATGCTCATCAACGACTCTGAAAAGGTTGGTGGCTCAAAGACGCCACAGGTCAAGGCCACGGGTTCTGACTGCCATGGTCAACGTGGCCCTCTAAGAAGCCTCCGTGGCGCAGTTCCACTCTCTAACACCAGGGGTCGCCAAGAGTTGGACTTGAAGGCATGCATGCTTTGGATCCATGGCCAAGTTCTGAATACCCAAGGCCCACTTAGGGTGGGGGGCTGCTGGCATTTAGGCAAAACTGGGGGGCGGTGAATGCTTCCTTAGCCTCTGCCTCCCCCCGATTTACAAGGCCTAAAATTCTCCAAGCTGAGTTGCTCGAGTGGAAGAGGAGAACTGACCCCCAGCCAATTGGTGCTCCTGGGTCTACTTTTTTTTGGGGGGGGGCGGGCAATCACTGCCCTGGTGGGAGTAGGAGGCCCAGCCTTGCTCCTGGAGAGCTGCTGCTGGATTTGAACAGCCTACCCCGTGGGACGCAGTCCTGCAAACAACCACTGTGCCACCGGGGCTCAGCTCCTGGGTCTACTTTGTAACAGGGTTGGAGACACATTTAAGCCCATTAACCTGGGACCCAGCATTAGTGTCCTGCACTTGCTGGTTTTGGCAAAAACTTCTGAAAACATTTTTCCTTAGGCAACAGAGTCACCTTGGACAAGATTTTAGAGGTATAAACAGGGCACAAATTGTCAACCCTTCTGAGCACCTTGACCTCAAGGGGCACCCCCCCTCCCACCACTCTGTCCCACCCCCCATTTCCCTCCCCAGGCAATCTCTCCATCAGTTTTCTCCAGAAGGCAATTCCTAGACAAACTTTCAAGAAGTAGGGTTAGTGGGTCTGAGGGTGGCATCCATTGCACATTTTGTTGTTTTGTTTTGTTTTTGTTTTGGGCATCACTGCCCTCTGGTGGTGGGAGTAGGAGGCCCAACCTTTGCTCCTGTGGAGCCGCTGCTGGAATTGAACCTCCATCCCAGTGGGCCGCAGTCCCGCGCACAACCACTACGCCACCGGGACTCAGCCCCCCTTGCACATTTTGATAGAGGGATGCTGAGTACCTTTACAGTGCTTGTACAGACTACCCTCCAACCATCACCGGGTGGCGCGCAAACTGTTTCTCACAACACAGGTCCCGTTAGAAACTCTCTTGGGTTTAGCAGGGACGATCCCATGTCTGGAGAACCCCTCAGTCCTGGGGCAAAGTGGGATGCCTGGTGACTGTACAACAGAGTGTCAGAAGATTTTAAAAACTTTTCTATCAGCTTCTTAGACCCTGACTGAGCCCCGAGCCCCACCAGGCTGTAGCCCCCACCTCTCCCTACTCACCAGGTTGCCCAATAGAAGTCACCCCTGTCCATAGGGAAAGCAAACAAACAAACATTTCTAACTTGGACTTGAGGTGGAAAGCGCAGATGTAAGAGGATGGCACAGAGAGTGAAGCAAGACAGAAGAGAAAGCAAGAATGACTTCTGAGCGAGCAACCAGCCAGGGTGGGAAGAGAGAAAGATAAAGAGAGAATGAGGGGGCTGAGCCCCGGGGGCGTAGTGGTTGTGCGCGGGACTGCGGCCCACTGGGACGGAGGTTCAATTCCAGCAGTGGGGCTGGGCCTCCTACTCCCACCACCGGAGAGCAGCGATGCCCAAAAAACTAAAAAAAAAAAAAGAGAATGAGGGCCTCCTACTCCCACCACCAGAGAGCCGTGATGCCCAAAAAACAAAACAAAACAAACAAACAAAGATAGAATGAGGGAAAAACAAACCAAAATTTGTTCCTGGGCTCATCTGACGCCCAATCTATTTTCTCTTCTAAACTATACATACAATAAAACTTGTTAATAGACACTCTTCTCTTTTTTTTTCAATGATTTTATTGAGGGCTCTTACAGCTCTTATTACATTCAATACATCGTTTGTATCAAGCATATTTGTACACATATTGCCATATTCATTTCGAAATATTTTCCACTTGAGCCCTTGGTATAAGCTCCTCCTTCCCCCTCCCCTTGGTTTTTTTTTTTGGGGGGGGGGCATCACTGCTCTCCAGTGGTGGGAGTAGGAGGCCCAGCCCCACTGCTGGAATTGAACCTCCGTCTCAGTGGGCCGCAGTCCCGCGCACAACCACTACGCCACCGGGGCTCAGCCCCCTCCTCTTGTTTTTAAAATAAATCATTTTATTGGGGGCTCATACAACTCCCCTCACGATCCATACATACATCAA
>PVJH01012711.1:0-63298 GCA_004026705.1 Nesogale talazaci
AGGGTTCATGAGAGAGGGGACCCCAGTGAGGAAAGGGGGAAAACGAGGAGCTGGTACCAAGGGCTCAAATTGAAACCAAATGTTTTGAGAATGATGAGGGCAACAGATGTACAGATGTGTTTGACACAATGGATGGATGGATGCATTGTGATAAGAGTTTATGAGCCCCCAATAAAATGATTTCTTTAAAAAAGAAAGTCTCCCACTTGTGGTCTTTCTATGACAGCAGCACTCCATGTGACTGAGGTACACAGGAGAGGGACTCCTGGAAATAGCACAGGACTCTCCACAGGACTCTGTCCCTAGTGTGCACACATCAGCGAGGCTTCCAGCGAGTGCTCAGTGCACAACCTCAGAGCCCAGGATTCCAAGGGTGGAGACGTCTATTGTTTTCATTATCACCTTGTGTGGCGGTCATGCATTGGATGTCAATTTCATGATTGGGATGTAGGGGTGGAGTCTAGCCTGTTCACCTGGAGATAACCAATGAGACCTCTGTGTGGGCATGGTTTTCTCCTGAGAACTCTGGGAAGTCTTGAGGTATTTCCTAATTAGAGAAGAGAGACTTGACTCACTCTCTCTTGGAGATGAACTTCCAATAAGACGAGGTGACAGCATACTGATTGATCCTGATTCCTGGAGAATGGAGGAGCTGGAAGAGAGGCCACATGGGCTTGCCCCGATGGAACCAAACTTGGGGGCTGGAGAAGTCATGTGGAGACTCTGGCCAGTGCTGAGATGCTTGGGAAGCTACGGGGAGATCCCTGCCAGTACCGAGATGCACCGGACACACTAGACTTTACACCCTCTAACCTGTGATTGTCCTGGTGTCATTGCACGTGCTTCATAAGTCAGAAGGAGACTTTATAGTAGGGGTCCCCACAATATAGACATTCCAAGCCCTACATTTATTAAAGGGAGGCTTAAATATCCTTCCTACATGTAGCCTGCAAGTCTTGACAGGATTACCCAATGAGATGGTCCACATCTGTTTGAAGGTTTACAAAGAAGCATTCCCACATAAGCCAAGTTATTCACAGGTGGGAGGGGAGGATGAGGTTGGAAATATGAAGTAACTGATAAGTTTGCAGATGGCACTTTCTGCAGTTTTAGTCAGGGAGCTGGAGGGGGAGCATTGTTCATCTCAGGTGAGAGACAGGCCTGCTATTGCTTCATCAGCTCCCCCATGGTCATCAACCATGGAAGGTGGTGGTCCTGTCCTGTTTTCCCAAGGAGCAAACAACTTTACCCTCACAATGAGAGAGTAAGCATGCTGGAGGTATACTGAGCCATGTTCATAAGGGGAGAAGGATTGGGCCGAGGGAGAAGCTGGTGTGCTATGCAGCTGCCACAGAAGCCTCTGGCTAGGGGAAGCCTCCTTCTGGGAAGCTCTTCAGAACCATCCCAAGTTAGAGCCTAAAGGGCAGGCCTGTCTATCTCCACAGTGACTGGTCGCTGAGTGAGGCCCCCAAAGAAGAAAACAACTTGGGCGAAGGCAATGCCCAGAGTGGACTCAGTGGACTTGGAGACAGCATCTGACTACACTTCGGCACCTGGAGGGATGAGTGTCTCAGTGCTGGAGGGCCATCTGAACAGGGACCCCGCAGTCATTGTAGCAAGTTTCCAAAAATCACTTCCCAATGGAGTGGAGCTTTTTAACCAGCAGCCCCCTTTTCTCCCAACTTCATAGCCAATGGAGACTCCTGGGGTCTCATGAACTGCAGCAGCCTACAGCTCACTGCTCTTGCTGCCACCTACACACAGAACGGCTGCCCGCTGCAGAATCCCACCTGGTGATGTCCAAGAAAATTGAGGTCTCCCCTTGGACCCACATGTAAAATAGGCATGGATGTGGGGTGGGGAGGTTGGGACTCCAAACACTTCATGGTTAAGTGAAATTAAAAGATAGCGAGAGTGTCCCATGAACTTTTAGAAGCTTCTTCATTCCCTCCATACTGTTTCCACAATCACTTCCCCACCGTGATGGTTGACTGCTGCCCTGAGAGTCACTGCAGGGGTTGCCTGTGTGCCATCAGTTGGTGCCACCAGCCCTGACCACAACTCTTGCAACACCAGAGGGATTCATTCTGCAGTTTGCAGTTCACAATTCTCACAAGCTGAGCCATGGGCTTGAACCCCATTGTGTTTGCCCATGGCATCTTTCTTAAAACCAAGTTTTTCAGCCTGTCTAGTGCAAATGGTTACGTTCTGGGCTACTAATTGAAATACTAGTGGCTTGAACTGACCCACTGATGCCTCAGAAAAGGCCTGGCAATCTATTTCCAAATGATCACAGCCACCATGGGACACCTGTGCAGCCCGGGTCTGCCCTGACATAGGTGGAGTTGTCATGAGTTGAAAGTGACTTGACAACAGCGGGTTTGGGTTTGGGTTTGGGTTGGGTTGGATTTTTCACCCTACCTGTAATCCTTCCCTCCACAGACTCAGACCTGAACCCAAGGGTTGGGGTGAAAGTCCAGTCTCTGAAACCATCCCGAGGTTGTTTGCTCCATGTTGCTCTTTCTCACAGCTCCTCTAGTCCCAGGTCCTTATGTAAATCAACTGCCCACCCACCGCACCCACCTGTCTGTCATAAACCACCCGGTTGCTGTGCAGTCCACTTTGACTCCAGGCCATTCTGGGTGTCAGAGAACTGTGCTCTCGGGGGTTTCCACAAAGTCTTTCTTCTGGTGCTGCTGGGGGTAGACTGTGTGGCTTGAGCATGAGTCCGTTTGTGAGCACCTCCAGCTGGGGCATCACTTTGGTATTATAGGGTTGTCTTTAGGTCTGGCAGCTACAGTGGACAGCACCCATGCACCGTGCCCACCTCAGTAGGCTCATTAATTGTTGACACCCCCTAAGGGCTCCTTCTCTCTATCGTACAAGCTTTCATTTATTTCTCTTCTTTGCAATCTGAGGACATTTGACTTCATGAGCTTCATGCTAGCATCCTACGGCTAATATAACTTACCCAGAACTGGCATCTTCAAACAACAAAGATGCCTGCTTAAAGTGCCGAACCTTGACATACAGTCAAGGAGAAAGTAGGCTATGTTCTTTCTAGGCCCGAGGAGAGTCTCCTTCCTTGGCTCTTCTAACTTCTGATAATTGTCAGCAATCCTTGGCATTCCTCACCCTGGAGACATATCACTCCAGTCTCTGCCTCTGTCTTCCCAAAGCCTTCTCCCTGTGTCCCTTCTCACCCTCTTATGAAATCATACATCAGTTATTGGATCCAGGGCCTTCCTTGCTCTGGCATGGCCTTGTTTTAACGAATGACAACTGCAAGTTCCCAATATCTGAATAAGCTCATATTCTAAGGGCCTGGGGAGCTATGAATTCATAAGCCCTAAAACCTCTTGCCATTTTCAAGTTCTCTCAAAACCCATCACTAAGAGTCATGGAATGCTCCTGCCATTGTGCTGGTGCACTCAGGACAATGGGAAAGCAGGGTTGGGGGCCACCTTGCTCCAGTTTCTCAGCGAAGCCTCCCAGCATCAGAGAAGTGGCCTCTGCCAAGTCATCCTCCCCAGGGACCCCACGGGATAGAACCACAAAGTGACAGTGCAAATGGAAATATTGGCGGGGCATTAATAAAACACCAGTCACTTGAAATGATATTCTGTCTTAGCAACTTCATTAGTCACCAGAAACACAGATTGACATCTTAGTGGTGCTGCTGTGGGGTCACCATGAGTTGCTTGAGACTCCGCGTGACCCTATGTACAACAGAGAACACCACTGCCCCGCTCCTATGCCAGCCTCAGTGTGGTTGTTAGGCTCGAGTCTATTGTTGCAGCCCCTGTGTCAATTCATATCATCAAGGGTCTACCTGTTCTTCGCTGCCCCTCCACTTTACCAAACATAATGTCCTTTTCCAGCAACTGATCTCCCTGATAACACCATCCCAAGCAACTGAGATGAGGTTTCACCATCGTTGCCTCTAAGGAGCATTCTGGTTGTACTTCTTCCAAAATAGGTGGGTTTGCACGCATGTAAGGCGATTGAAAACACCATGGCTTCAGTCAGGCGCATCTTAGTCCTCAGAGTAGCGTACGTGCATTTCCACATGTTAAAATGGTCTGGTGCAGCAGATTTACCCAATTCAACGTGTCTTTCCATCTCTTGACCGCTGTTTCCATGAGCATTGATTACGGAGCCAAGTAAAACAAGATCCTTGACAACTTCAATCTTTTCTCCATCTTACATCATAAGGACCACATTCCCTTAGCTTGAAAGAAGAAAGGAGACTGCTGGCTGGGCCTGGACTAAGGAAGAAGCCCCTGCTGCCTTCTTGCTGGGCTTCATATTTAGAAAGACAGATTAAAAGAGTGCTCTTTGATTTTACTCTATGCTCCCCAAGCACCCACTAGGTTCTCACCTAATGTCTTCTGTCTGGCCAGCCAAATGATTGATTACTTAGAGCCCCTACTGTAGACACAGAGAAGGCAGAAAGATCACTTGGAAGAGGATGAGGTGAGAGCTTCCTTCCTCCCTAGTGTACCCCCTTGCCCCATCACCTGCAATCAGTCCCTCTCAACCTGGAAGCAACTTACCTATATTCAGGCCTCTCCAGCTGTTGTCTACCATTGACATATTTACAGTACTGACCTTTATTGCTGTTCAATGACTAACTATTCCATTGTTTTCCTGGGAGATGTGCTCCTTAACTATCTCCTCCAGAAGTTGCAGACCAGCTCCAAGTCAAAGTCGGGGAAGCTCTCAAGGAGAATCCCAGCTGCCGGCCCTTCCTCTTGCGCCATGCTTCTGCTGCAAACAGGATCTTACTCCGATATCTGTAATAGTTCACTCTTCCCCTTCATGTCCAGTGCTGAGGCTATTTCTGACTGCCTCTTTCTGCCTAAGAAAGGTAGTCAACTATAAATTTGAAAGGACTACAGCTGACACAAGGCTGTCCTTACTTTGCAAATGACACCAGCTGCACAGTTCAGGAGCTTCCAAGGTCTCTCTCAGTCACAAGAATCCACTAGAAGGATTCATAGAAGCCACTGAGAACTGTTATCCTCACAGTGAGAGCTTACTATAAGGAAAAGATACACATGGAAGTCAGACAAAGTAGGGGCACTGAGCTTCTGTTAAAGGTAATAGAAAAATTTGGAAACTGATGAGTGATGATTGTATGTGGTGTACATGTGAAAATTGTTGAAATGGCAGATGTTTTGTTATTGATATAATTAATACATTTTTTTAATCAGCTAAAGGGAGGAGAGCAGAGGGCAGAATCCAGGAGGTTCTCAGCATGAAGTTTCCAGGTGTCTTCTCTGTATGAAATCGGGAGAGCATTACTGTCCCAGCATCAATATGTGACAGCATTCATGGAGTATTACCAACGAGGGAAGGTTACCCAAGCCGTGGTCTGTCTTAGGGTTCTATCATGTAGGCATGGCTGATCTAAATCTCCATTCTTCAGAAGTTGATCCCAAGCGATCCAAAATCCTCACCCTAAGTCATGCTGTTTTGGTGGTCCAGAGCCCCCACGCTGAAACACAATCCTTCTCTCTAGCTGGCTACAAGTCTCCAAGTAAACAAAGACACACCAACTAAGCCTGACATTTTTAGCTTTTTAGATTGTCTCCCAGAAGAGAAGAGGAAAAAAAGTCATACCTCTTTGGGAGCAAGGTTAAATTCATTATACTTCACTCCACGCTCCCGTCAGACAGAATATCCCATCCCCTTCCCATCCTTACCCAATGGGGACCTAGTAACAAGTTTGTCATTGCTGCCATCACCCCTGGGTCACAAACATTCAAGAAGGGGTGGGGATGGCTGGGCCAGCCTCACACCACATCTTCAATGTGTAAGCGCTCGCTAACACCCAGACCCTGCTGCCAAGTACACACCTCCAGACCTTTGCTTCACTCATCTCCTCAGCTTCTTCCAAGTTATCCTCTTTCAGCCAAGACCATTGGGCTTAATCAAGCCAAGGGACATGCCCGGGGATCTGCTTTCTTGTCTAGAACATTCAAGACTCAAGCTCTCTCTCATCCATCACATCAGGAGGGTTCCCTCGCAGGTTGGCAGGAAAACTGCAGGGGATTTTGCTGTCTAATCCCACACACCCTCAGACAAGAGTGCTGACTGTTCACTCCTCAGAATAACCCCCCCCACAAGAAAATTAGTGCGTTCCAAGGTGCTTTTTGTAAAACAAAAAAAACAGTTTTATTGACATATAATTCACAGACTGTACAACTCAATGGTCTGCATGGATTAGGAAGAGCTGTGCAACCATCACTGCCAGCAGTCTTAGGGCATTTTCTTCCTCATCGTGCTCACTGTAATTGGCTTCCCCAGTCCCTCCGCCCCAACTGCCCATGTCATAGCCCTAAAAACTACTACTCTAGTTGACTACCTCTACAGATTTGCCTATCCTGGATTTTGAATAATGAAAATCAGACCCCAAAGCACACAAACAAAAATCTAACAACAATAATCAACTAAAACTCAGAAAAATTTCAATTCAAAGGAAAGCACAAGCCAACTGTCCATGGATAGCAGTCTGAAGCTGGCCTAGACTGGTATAATTCTCTTTTCTCAACTGTTTTAAATTCGATAGCATTGGACAAATTCATGGCACTACCAAAAGAACTGCTGTAGCAATTACATCATCTGTCCATTTGAGAAGGGGTGGGGCCTGCCCTGTCAAACAGGTCAATGAGAGCTCTGTTTGGGTCTGGTCTTCACCTGAGGATTTGGGGAATTTGTGTCTTCCTTCTTGGAGGTGGGACACACACTCTCCCTGCCAGACATTCCTATTGACAAGCCACATGGAGCTATGCTGATGGAACCAGAGCCCTGGAGCTTGAGGAGCCACAACTTGCTGCGTGGTTTAGAACACCCGGGGCTGTCCTCTAGTCCCAGAGTCCCACGTTCTATCTGTCTTGTTTCACTAATGACTCAGGAGCAGGAAATTCTCCAATGAGCTGAAGCGCCCTGAGCATGGAGACAGCCCGCGTCTGGAACACTTAGCCGTAATCTTAGGGTCCCTGCCCTTCCTCCCCACACTGATGAGTCACGCAAAGGCTTGCTCAAGGCAAGCAGAATTTCCCATTTGCTTCTCGTTTCCCTCCCCCACCCTCCACCCCAAACGCATAACGTTTCATAATAGCTGCTATGCCTCAGTGTTTACTCTCCTCATTATAAAGCCCTTATTCCTTAAATGTTTGCTTAGCATTTTCTGCACAGCAGAGAGAGACGCACTGCAGGCCTCTGCAAACAGATGCTCCCCAAAGGCAAGGGAGAGAGATGCCCGAAGAAGCGCTAAGTCCAGAGGGTTTCCAGCTCCAGGCTGAGCCGTGGGAGATTGATCAAGTAGCTCATTGCCACATCCCCCTGACTGTGGAGACCCTCTCCCTGGCAGGTCCCTGGGACTGTGAAGCCCACGGAAGGTCAGCCCACCTTTTGCCCAAAGCACCGCCGTAAGTGCCCTCAGTAGCCACAGTGGAAGCCGGTGGAGGGTTCAGATCCTAACGGGGCCATTGAAGGGCTCCGGCCCCTGCAGGTGCAGAGAGGTGCGCTAGCCCCAGGCAGCCAGTGGCTCTCAGGCCAAGGGACGGGCTCCTCCTGGGCCAGTAGGTTGTGCAGCCTCTCCTGGTACTTGGCCCTTTCCCCTTGGAAGGCATACTCTACACGGGTCCCCCTGAGATCCTAAAACGGGCATCAGACGAAACCCTTTTATACACCGACATGGTAAAAAGTGAAGAAGCAATTACCGTCCTTTCAAATGGGGGGGGGGGAAACGGAGCAGGCTCGGATCTAAAGACGACCCCACCCACTCCCACCAAATGACACATCAGAGATGGAGTACAAGCGGGAGGGACTTGACAAATGCACAGCCTCTAGAAAGCCGAATACAGTCTGTTCCATGCAGTTAGTTCCCAGGGAAGGAGCCTGGCCCCGCCGCACTCTGACTCAGGGTGCGCTGTCTCTCCAGTGACTCACAGAGGAGCCACAGTTTTGCTTTTCGCCCTTTTCCTGTAAGAGCAAGACTCCCCTTCAGATTTCTTTGATTTAGCAAAAATGGGACCTCATGTAGGATGGCTAGCATTGGGGAGAGGGGACTGACAGAACCCTTTGCTGTGCTTCTGTGGAGCTCATACTTAGAAAAAAGGCAGGCACTCTGTGGCAGTCACCTCATGTGGTGTCAATTTGAGGATTAAGCGTGTAGGAGTGGAGGCTAGCCTTTCTATCTGGAGAAAGCCAAGGAGACCTCTGTGCAGGTATGGTCTTCTCCTGAGAATTCTGCGAAGTGTGGCAATTCCTTCTTGGAGGCAGAGACACTGTCTCTCTCAGTTCACTCCCTTGGAGACATTCGACTGACAAGGCAGACTTCCTGTGTGCGAGACATCCCTGAGGAGAAGCCACATGGACTTACCCGGATACAGCCCTGGGTACTGGAGCAGTCGTGTGGAGGCTCCTGCCAGCGCTGAGATGCTTCACACCACCACTGGATCCAAGGACTCTCTCCCCACCGACCTGTGATCTTCCTGCATTTGGCATCATTGCAAGTGTTTCCTCAGTCTGAAGAGTATTTTATAGATTGCTGTCAGACATAGGAGCGAATATAGGATTTATGGACTTGATCGGGTCTGGGCAGGGATGTTTTCTCAATGTTCCATTGCTCTTGTATATAAACCTCTTCCTTATATACATATTTGTGCTTGTGAATTTGTTTCTCTAGTCTACCCAGACTAGCACACATTCAACAGAAAAAGGAAACTGTGCATGGCGTAGAAGCAGGAGAGCTGTGTGTCAGGGTTGGATCCTTTCCCCACACTTACTCGATCTGTGTGCTGAGCAACTGACCAGAGAAGCTGCACTTCGTAAAGAAGAACTGGGCCTCGGGGCTGGAAGAAGCCTCAGGAATGCTTTCACTGTGCATATGTCGCAACCTTGCTTACTGAACGGGTCAAGAGGGCTTGAAGCATTTATGAATGAAGATTCCAGACTACAGTCTTCATAATGGATGGTACCTCAACATACAGCAAAGAAAAAGCTCCTAACTAGACCCAGGAACACGATCATGATAAACAGAAAATCTTTGTATTCACCCCCCCACACACGCACACACAGTTTTATTGGCACATAATTTACATATCATACAATTGAGTCATTCGATCATTCAGCCATATTCAGGGGAGTTGTACAATCACCACCACATCTATCTTAGAGCCTTCCCTCAGAGCCCCCATGTTTAAATTGCCTTCAAAATATGAGCTGTGCAGTCACCATCAGTTCTAGTGCCCCCTCCCACCCACATTATGCACTCCCTAAATCCCCTTTCCCTTCCTATCACCCATCCCCCACCCCATTCCCTATAAATTCTTGTATCAGTCATCATAAAAAAAACCACAGAAACTCTTGGCATTTTTAAGCACTTCATTTTACTTGGATTTACAATCAGTTCCCGTGGAAGCAGCAATCAAGAAAACGGTTGGCAATGCCCTTGGTAAAGTGTTAACATGTGATATCTTGGTCTTTGGGGGCTAAGGTTCAGGTGTTTGCAATGCTTCATAGGCGGGTGAAAGCTGACCACTGAGAAAAGAAGACTGAGGACGGAGCTATGCTCTTAAACCGGGGCATTGGCAACAAAGATGGAATATAAGGGTTTCAGAAAGTTCCTGGAGAAAATGAAACAGAAAGATAATAGAATGCTTCCAGGAGCTTTTTTGAAGACTCCTTATTTACCACGGATTTCCAGAAGAGTGAGTAAACACGTTCTTGAAAGAAATACAACCCGAATGCTCACTAGCAGCAAGGATTGGGGGACTTCATCTTAAGTATTTGGGGGATATGATCAGAAAGCAGCAGTCCCTGGAGAAAAACACATAGAGACGGTTTCCCAAAGTGGGTGATACTGCCCACAAGGCCACTGGAATGACCCCGGGGAACTGCAAAAGCCGATGCCTATGCCTTATTCTGGGTGATGGGCTGTAGTAAACACGTTTTTACTTGCCAAGGAATTCTGGGTAATTTTTCCCCTGAAAGGGGAGGGATACTCCAAATATATTTGGGAACTGACCAGAAGGTGCTGAAAGAAATGGAAGGTGCCCTGGTGGCGCAGTGGTCACGGTTGGACTGCCAACCGTCGGGCCATCGAATCAGGACCACCAGCTGCTCTGGGGGAGAAAGACAGAGCTTCCTACTCCCACTGTCTTCAGGGGATCTCACAGGGGCAGCTCTACCCTGCCCTACAGGGCGGTGGGGGCTGGGCAAAGGGCCTGTGGGGAAGAGGAGAGCCCCGTCCCTGGGTTTGGAGAGGGCAGGGAGGCTTGCATACCTCTGCATCTCTGGAGAAAATGAACTGTCAGAAACGAGATGCTCGTGCCAAGCAAAAGAAACGAGACCTTTGCTTGGTTCCCTGATTTTTAACAAAGAACCACTGGGCACATTGCCTTGAGGTGAGGCCTGTGCCAGGCTGGGGCCCTGATAGTCCACAGGCAATACCAAGTTCAGCACCAGAGTATAGACGGAGGAGAGGAAGCCCAGAGGGAAAGAGGGCAGGTCCTCAGGCAACTGCAGCCCTGTGTTTCAGGGTATGTTGTTGATGTTGTTGTTGTTGTCATCATCAGTTGCCATGGAGTCAGCTCCACCCCATGACAAGCCCACGTCCAATAGGATGAAACCTTGTCGGGCTGGGGCCATCTTCATCCAATTGGGGCTTACGTAAGGTGAGCAGACATCCTGCTTTTTAACAATTTAACAATGTCCCATGGCATTTTAAAATTAAAATAAATATACTACAATATCATTTTTGCGTTTTTGTTGCTCCATATAGACCAAATTTTTAATCAAGAATCCCCTCCTTCTGCTCTCCCCCCCCCACCCCACCCCCGCTCCATCAATGGTGTCCTGCTTAAAATCTGGTCGCTTTAGTTAATCCATCTCATTCCTCGATTCCCTGGTTTGAGCTACTGCTCCACTTGACCAAGCACGATGATCTTTTTGAATGACTGCTTTCCTTCATGATGTGTCCAGTAGCGCTGAAGTCTCGCCATCTTGGCTCCTAAGCGACATTCTAACTTCACTTTTTTTTTTTTTTCCCAAAACAGAGTTGCTCAGTCTTCTGGCCGTCCATGGTATTCAGCTTCAATAGTCTTCACTAACATCACCATTCGAATGCACCACTAATTCTTTGGTCATTTTTCTTGTCCCCCTTTTGCATGCATTATGGGGTGATCAGAAAGAGCATGGCTTTGGCTTCGGTATCTTAAGATGGGAGAACCCATTCACCCTGGGAAGTGACTAGGTTACCCAAGAAAGCTTTTTGAAGGGGCTAGTGAATTGCTGAGTGGGGAAGGAGTTGGGGTCTTCTCTGGGCAAGCATTAGAGGGGAGTTGGTGAAGAGGGGTCAGGTTAGAAGGACAATCTTTGAAGGTCTCTCAGGCTCTGTCTACCTCTTCTTCTGCACATGTTTCTGAGGTGGACAAGCTATGTGAACCAAAGACCCCTTCCCTGAGGCCTTGACAATCCACTTAAGAATATACCAAATAAGTAATTACCAAGATTGCCTTGGCAAGAACAGGAAAGGCCTCTTGGGAGGGAAGCAAGTTACTCATGTCATCCAGAGAGTGTCCTTGGAGTCCCAGTGAGGAGAGTGCCTACAGCAGAGGGACGTCAGGGAACAAAAGGCAGCCGTGAAAGAGGCCGCCTGAGCATCTTTATTTCTCTGCAGACTGTTCTAGAGCAGCTGGGCACACTACTTCCGGTAAACACCTCCCACACACAGCCCAAGGACAGGATGCATTCCCCACGCATCCCTGCCCAGGAGACCTCTGCCCTTGACACCGGCAATTAACGGGCTCCCAAAGGAGTATTTAAAATGCTAACTTGGACCAAGTCATCTGAAAGGGAGCGCTGGGTGGTGGTGGGGTCCAGGATGCTCCTCTGCTTCCTGCTCCGGCTCTTGCTCTGCCCGTCACCCACTCACTCTGGGAAGGAGAAAAAGACTTCTCCGGGAGGGAGCCTGGGGATGTGTGTATTAGTTCTCTAAGTACTGCAAACACTGCTGACTGAAAGACAACTGTTCCAATTCACCTTTGAGCAAGCCCTGGTGATCTCCCTGCCCACAATCCACCCCTGAAGACCTGGAGATGCCATTTCCTAGGGCACGATGAGGCCCTGACACACACTGAGCCCCCATGGGTCGGAGCTGACTTAATAACAACTGGTCTGGGTTCTGTTTGGTTTTGTTATTTGTTTCCACAGACTACCTGTGCTAGTCCAGGTAGACTAGAGGAACAAATTTCATAAACATGCATATGGATATAAGGGAACGGTTTATATACAAAAGGAATGGAACACTGAGAAAGCATCCCAACCCAGTCCAGTTCAAAGTCATAAGTCCAATATTAGTCCATATGCCTGATACCAGTCTGTAAGGTTTCCTTCTGACTCACGTCACAGGTCAGTGGGTGCAGAATCCCGGCACTGGCAGGGGTCTCCCCATGGCTCCTCACTTCCAGGACTCAGGGTCCACCAACAGCATCAGTGGTGGTAGAAACAACTCATCACTGGCAGGGGTCCCCACGTGGCCTCTTCAGCTTCAGAGGTCTGGCTCCATCAGGACAAACCTGTGTGGCTTCTCCTCTGGCTCCTTAGATGATGCCATTTTGCCTTGTCTGTGATTCATTATCTCTGAAACTAACTCCCAACAACTGGGGAAGATAGCTTCTCATCTCCATCAGAGAAATATCGTGAGATTTCCCAGAAGTCTCAGGAGAAAGCCATGCCCACACAGAGGCCTCATTGGCTACTCAATAGCTGTCTCCAGATTAACAGGCTAGACTCCACCCCTACATTTCAATCATAAAATTAACATAAGCACATGACTGCCACCCCTTATTAATTTTAGATTTTCACATAATTCTGTAACCATATGTAACATTCAAATAAACGATAAAATCATATCTATACTTAACAGGATGAAACTAAAATGCATACAATTCAACATGTGTCACCATCATTTAAAAATAATATTCTCTAAGTGAACAAAACAAAAGATATCCTGTGCTCTATATCCAAAGAAAGTAAGATTCTGAGGATCAGAGAAGGATGGGGATAGACTGGACATGGCCAACTTTGTCCCTCTGGAGTCTCTCTTTCTCCCCCAGATCAGCCTGCTGGAGTCTAGAGAGGGGACTGCTCATGAGGAAGGCCTGAGCCATACACCATGGTGAGGACTGAGCAGGGAAAGAGGGTGAGCGGCTGGGTCTAAGGAGTGCTCTCCAAGTGTCTAAGCTGTCATTTTGATCTCCATCGCTCTGACCCCTGCAGCTACCTCTCTGATGGTTCTGAGCTTGGAGAAGAAAGAGCTTTTTCCTACTGACTTCTCAAGCAATTCCTCCCACCTCCTGAATCAAGTATACCTGGGTCAGGATGTACACCTGGAAGAAGAACATGACTCCTTTTGATGAAACAACTGGCTTCTGACTCATTCCTGTCCCAGACATGAGTCCAGCCATGTGTACCTGTGGGGAGATGAGACTTGGCATGGACCAAGCCTTGGCAGAATGTGTGTCAGCTCACAGTGGTGCTTCTCACACATTCCTTCCCATCATCACACCAAAGTACAGGGAGAGGGAGGGAGGAGTGTGTCCCTCCCCCTAGCCCCCACTGGACTGGTGAAAAAGTGCCATTCGGAGTCCCTCTAGCAAGTTCTAGTGCTAGGAAGGAGCCACAGAGTTTTGTTCAGGCCTGTGTGAATCCAAAGCTCCTAACTCACTCCCTTATACTGTCTTCTGAGATGGGATGGATCCCTGGTTTGCCAGCAGCGGACAGTGAATTCTCACTCTTTTGTGGAGTGTCTGAGTGTGGAAGGAGAGGCCAACAGTCTTGTAGCAGTCAAGCCAGCTTCTCCCTCAGCAGCTCAGGCAGACTTTGTGTGCAATTGTTCTCTGTCTCACTGCCTCTCCTCTCCTCTTCCTCGCTGCGCCCCCCCCCCACCCACTACCCCAATTCTCCCTGCCTCCCCTTTCCCCTCACTCTGTCATCAAATTTGATTTCCCCAACAAAGAGCTTCACAGTTCAGTTGTAATAAGAGTCAGTCTTCTGGAGCTTAAGGCACTTGCAGATATTATCTCATTTGTCTTCAGAGCCTCTCGGTAAGGCGGAGACCTGATGGAAATAGCAGAACGAGAGAAGAGAGATGTCAAGAGATCTTTGTGATGGGAGGGGGCCAGAGGACCGACGCTTGAGAGCTCCCGCTGTGAGTCAGGTGCACAGGGCGCTGTAGCTTCTTGCCTTTAGCCCCGTTAACAAGCCCAGGGCTGTGTCGTTGCCCAAAGGGAAGATGCAGCGGAGGATCCGAGGGCTGGACTGGGCAGTCTAAGAGACAGGGAGTCTGTGATATTTGTGGGAGATGCTAAGTCCCGTGGTATCGCTAATGGCCCCCCTCAGAGAGTACAGCAGACAGGACTCTCTGGCCAAAGCCATCGCCCTTATTCAATGGGGTGGTAAGGTTTATATACCACCTGAGATCATGTGGCAGTCAAATGAGATAAGGGACCAGAAAAGATGAATGGAAGAGGGCATACCTTGAATATCAGAGATGTTCATCTGTACTCTGTGTCAGGTTCAGGATTCCGGATGCTTAGAGAACCAGAAGAAAAAGGAAGGGCTGCAGATGCCAGAGGAGGGCCCCTTTGCTCTGGGAACCCACTTTGGCTGGAAAGCAGATAACAGTTGCTTCGGTGCCTTCCAACCAAGCACAGGCACTTCACGACTATGCCTCAGCGAGGGCGCAGCACTCACCCCAGTCCTGTGCTGTCCTCAGCCACCTGCCTTTCATCCCTGTCTCTCTATAGCCTGAGAAGAAGCATCCATCCACATTTTAGAGCTAAGAAATGGGCACTCATTAAATTGGTGATGGTCACAATAACACAGTGATCGCTAATTTGTATTGACCAGGAATGATGTGGCAGGTCCTGACTAAATGCTGCAGACACATTACCCCACTCACTCTCTCCAACCACCTCGTGGGGTAGCACGGTTGCCCCACCTGTGCCCTCTTATGGTACGATATAGTTTGTGATCCACAGGGCTTCCGTGGGTCGGTTTCTAGAATTAGATCCCCAGGTCTTTGTTGTCTCTTTGGGTCTGAAAGCTCTGCTGTAGCTTGTGGAGTATCCCAGCAAGCAACAGGCCTCCACTGACAGCCAGTTGGTGGTGACGGGTGAAGCACCTTGGCGGAGAGTGAAGCCTGGGCTTTCCACAGGGGGTGGGTGGTGAGAATTCCACCCTTATGCACCCAATGCCTCCGCAGCAGAAGAATCAATTCCCACTTTAAAGCTGAGGAAGCTGAGAGTGAGGTAAATGCCCCAAGGTCCGCCAGCAAGTGAGCAAGAAGTGAAGAAGAGAATGAATCACAGACATCGAGAAGGTATTCGCATGAGAGGAACTCAGAAGATTCCTCATTCCCCTGTGCACGGTCCCCAGGTCTGTGCAGAGCTCGGTGACTTCAGGTGGGCGTGGGCCCCCTCCCCTTGCTAAGAGAGCCATCACCATGGCTCCCGCCACAGGCAGCTAGAGCTGCAGCCCTCTATACAGTGCCAAGCTGGGGCTCACCACCTCCAGGCAAGGGGGAGGGGGGTTATTTGTTCACAGCAATCAGAGCAGAAGAACTCCAAGGAACAGATGACAGAGATAAAAGTTAAGCCAGACCAGAATGCTCCAAACTTCAGCACTTACCCAGAAGGAGCATTTGAGCCTCTTTGGCCCCCAGGGCTCCCAGTCACACTCAGACGAAAGGCAAGGGGCCTCCTTTGAAGTTGTTCCTGGCCTGTCAACCCCAACATGGGTGGGAGCTCATGGTGACAGTCAAACCCCCTCCTATGAGGTCTGACCTCACCTCCAAGAGTCAGGTTGGCATGAGGACCCTGGACTTCCAGCCCAACCCATTGCCTGGAGGCTTTGAAGTCCTCATTTGACATTTGTCAGGTCTTCACCCTCTTTATCTACAGAGAACAGCAGAGTCTGGAGGAAAGACTGTCATGGCTCAAATCTTGGCTTTTTCATTTTGCTTGCCCCGTGCCTGCAATGGGGAGGTTGTGTGTCAACTTGGTGCACTTGTGTGGGATAGTATGGGTGGAGTCCTACCTCTCCATCAGGACCTTGCCTAATTACATCTGGCTGGTCTCTCTCTCTCTCTCTCTCTCTCTCTCTCTCTCTCTCTCTCTTGCCTTCCTCCCTACAGCTTGCTTGGAACTGGTGTCTAGCTTCCAAAGCCAGTGGTCCACGTGGCCTGTTGAACTGGGAACTGTTGATACCTGGCCATGTTCCTGCCAACCAGTCTATGCCCACCAGCCTGTGATCTCCCCGCTTCAGCAACTACATGACTCTGGAGGGGCCTTACGTCCATATGGCTCACGGACTTGAGCTAGACTGAGCTGGGTCACATTCTTGATATAAACTTCATTCCTATCTACAGATTGAGGGCCACTGGATTTGTTTCTCCAGATGACCCTCCCCAACACCGTGACCTTGGCTATGTTTCTAAACTCTGTGAGCATCAGTTTTCTTATTCTAAAAGAAACAAACATCTGAAAGGGGCCTTATATTGTAGTAATGGGTGATCATGTATGATTACCCAACACATTATTATGAGGACCACATCCGCTTCTTCCCCTGGCCACAAGAAGAGCTCTCCTCTTGTCTGCTCTCTCTGCCACATAAGGCTCAGGGTGGTGAAGTGGAGTCTCTAACATGGAGATGCCCAGGGGTCTGTTGCTGGCATGGACCCAGCTTCCCAACGTCCCAGCTGTGAGTCCCAGCACGGGCGGGTCCCCCCACGTTGGTTTTGCTCACCAGCTCCAGACAGGGAAGAGCGCGAGGTCCCCAGCGCCGGACACGGGTCTCGGCTGGCTGAGAGAGCAGCTCCAGTGTCTCATGGGGTACAGGGCCAGCCCTGTGCTGTCTCCGAGGAGGATTCTCCCATGAGTGCAGCCCGACATGCATTGGGACCAGGATGGGTGGGGAGGGGAGCCATTTTGCTGCCAAGAGTCATTGGGATATTCATAGCATCGTTCAGGGGTCTGGCAAAATTACCAACTTAGAGATTCGCCGGGTGTATTTGGTCCAGCATTTAATTAACTCCCCGCTGATGAGGTGGACGGCATGCGTCTCTGCGGTGAGACCAGGGAGTGATGACGCTGGTGGTCTCTGTACCTGCACAAGACCAGAGAGCAGGCCAGAGAGGCAAGATCACCAGCCAGGAGGTGTTGGGTCAGCTCCAACTCAGGGGGGCGTCCCGGTGTGTCAGAGTAGAACCAGGCTCCAAAGTGGTGTGAGGGTTTTTTTTTTTCTGCTGTAGATCACCAGGCCTTTCTTCCAAGGCACTGCTGGGTGGGCTTCAACCCCCAACCTCTCTGTTAGTAGCCAAACACACTGGATGCTTGCATCACCTGTGGATCTAGAAAAGAGAAGGTTGTTCTAAAGAACAAGCATTCCCACCAGAGATGGTCAGAGGCTGGGGGTTCTTGTCAGTGTGTGTGTGTGTGTGTGTGTGTGTGTGTGTGTGAGAGAGAGAGAGAGAGAGAGACAGAGACAGAGAGAGACAGAGACAGAGACAGAGACAGACAGAGACAGACAGAAAGATGGGGTGGGCCTAGAGTCTGCCAGAGGGCTTTAAGGTAAATTGACCATATATCCCACTTTTAAACAATTTTTCCTGCATCCCGAGGCATTTCAAAAAAGTCCCAATTTTTGGAAAGAATGCACGACAAGCTAGGGAACAGCAGGAGAGCGGGAAGAGAATGTAGCCCCTCTACCCCACTCTCACTGCCCCCCCCTTCCCCTGTCAATGGTGTCCCGCTTTACCCATGTTAAAATCTGCTCACTTTACTATAAGGAGGCTACTGGCAGAGATTGTTGGGCTAGTGAGGGACCATGTGCAGAAACGTGGTGTGACACTGCTCACTTGAGCATCGGAATCTCCCAATGCCACAAACAACAAACAAAACCAAGCAAAACATGCTGCCTTCAAATCTATTCCGGCTCATATGAATATTATAGGACAAGGTAGAACTGCCCCTGTGAACTTCTGAGGTTGAACTGTTATGGGAGCAGAAAGCCTCGTCTTTCTCTCTGGAAGCAGCTGGTGGATTCGAACTGGCAACCTGGCGGTTAGCAGTCCAGCTTGGAGCCCACGAGGCCACCAGGGCTCAAAGTCAGGGAAGTTTCATGCATTTCTCGAACCTCTTTCTAACAGCCCAGACTGTGACCTTGGACAAAGGCACTGGGCCTTCCCTCTCAGCAGCCATCCCCTCATTAGACAACCTGAGAAAATAGTAATTATCTGCTTCAGTCTCGGAACATCTTTAAATAATTAACATTGGTGGGAATGCTTTGAACTCCTCTGATATGAGCTGCTGTGAAAATATTATTATTGTCTAAAAAAAATACGTCTCAAATCACTTGCTGTGGCTAAAGGGTCTGTTATCTTATCCTTGGGGAGAGCTGTTTGCAAGTGATTAATTAGAACTCAATTTTTTAGACTTTTTAATTTAGATGTTAATAAATTCAGTAATTCCATCCTTTTATTGTACCAGATAAGATCCTCTAGGAATAACTTCTCATTTACAATGGTGACCTGGGCAAGAAGGCACATAGAGTATTCTAAATGCCTTCGATAGGAAATGATGAAATTACACTATGAATGCAGCAATATCGCAGGCCTCCTAATTCTCAGACTCACGCCCTAGTCAATTCACTACCAATCAGTTGAATTAATATTCCTGAAAGAACCACAAGGCTTGCACAGTCTGATTTCCTGTCTAATTTCTCAGCCCAGGCAGACTGACTTTTACATTTAATTGACTCTGCCCTCAATCTTTACCCAAAGGAAAATATACAGTGAAACACAGGGGAAATGACTTCCATGGCATCCCTGTCTTTTCCTCTTTGTCTCTGTCTCTTGCCTCCAGGCTCAGAGGCCGGTCACTGGATAAAGAGACACAGCAATCAGCCACCAGGGATCTAAGGCACCTGCCCAGGAGACAGAGAGAGATGGGCCTCTTTCTCCTATAAAATGGGGGGTTGGGACCCAAGATGCTCAGAGGGCTGAAATAATAATACACAAAAGTATAGTTTCAAGTATAGTTTCAATTACTCAAATCAGAGTATTGGTTCTACAGGATGAATGTTCCTTGCCATCCCTTGGCCCCTGATCCATTCTTTCTTCCTGGGTGTGTTTGTGCCTATTCTACTCTTTTCAGAAGAGATTAGGGTTAGGACCCATTCTACTTCATATATATATGAAAACTCCTCTTTCTATACAGGACCATATGTCGAGGCTTAGTACTTCAACAGAACTTTGGGGGAGGGGGGGGTGGCACACAATTCGATTCAGTTCAATTCAATTCACATTCCTATACCTAAAGGGGTTGGTTCACAGTCTGTGGTAAACTTGAACACTGAGGGCCATCCAGGGTCTGTGTCACTCTTGAGGGTCTCAGCAACACAGATGCCGATTGATGATGCGACTAACTTCTGTCATCTTTCTCAAGTTCAGTCTCTAAGACCCTCAAGTATGAACTACCATTCTCTCAACAAGACTCTGCCCAGCTTCACAAACTCTGTCGGGAGCCGTAGACAGAGAGGCAGGCAGCTGCCTGCTCTTCCCCTCCAGTCCATGATAGCTTCATGGACCACCGACTGAAACATCACCAGTCCTCTCCTGCGTTCAGCGTGGGTGAGTCCATCTTTGCAATGCTTGTGACCATCAATGTCAACACCCCACCCTCAACAACCCCCTACTTGACAAAACAATGGCCTCCTTCAGCACTTGATCCCTCCTGATGCTTGTCCAGAGGAAACAGATCCTACAACGTGTGTTGTGATCCATAAGGTTTTCGATGGTTAGTGTTGAGAAGTAAATCAGCAGGTCTTTCGATTTTGTCTGACTTCATCTGGAAGGGAGTTCTGGTGCTGGAGTAGATTAGGATTTGGGCTACTGACTGCAAGTTTGGCAGTTCAAACTCACCAACCTCTCCACGGGAGAGAGCTGAGGCTTTCTGAAAGATTCAAAACCTCAAAAACTCAGGGGGACAGTTGAGTTCTGGGCTAGGGTTTGTGATGAGTCAGAATTGACTCGCTGGCAGTGGGTTTGGAGTGCTGCTGAAACTTGTCCACTATGGGCTACCACACTGGTATTTGGGGTATGGGGAATCACAGCCACACCATCCACCACCATATGACAAACCCCCCTCATCCCCATCTTCCCATCACTCGCCTCTGCTTCTCTCTGCTGGCCCTGGCCCAGCCTCACCAACCTGCAGGCTCTTCCCAATCAGTATGCGAGTTTCATTGCCCACTCGGACTGGAGCATACTCACCTCCTCGACAGTACAGGTGAGAGTAGCAGCTCCCAGCTGCCTCTACGCGAGGGGGCTGGCAGCTCTGGAAGCCTGGACCCACTCCAGCCCACCAGCGCTGAATCTGGAATGTTCTATGCCATGGTTTCATCATTGTTCCTAATTACAGCCTTGTTGGGTCAATATTATATGGAACTTCTCTCAGGGAGCATGGGTCCCTGACAGAGGGAGGTGTTTTTGTGCAGGGACTGAGTGCCCAAGTTACAGCTAGGTGGAATGCCAGTGCCAGATCAAGTGGGGAGTCCCTGGCTGATGCAAAGAGATTAGCACTTGACTGCTGTGATGGTTAGGTTTTCTGTTAACTTGATCGGCCTGTGTTATGGTATGGACGGCATACAACCTATCAGTCAGGCCACAGCCTGATGATGCCTACTTGGGGCTATGATCAACTTAGGTAAAATGCTCTGGAGAACTAGTTTCTCTTGCCCATCTTCACCTTTCCGCTTGCCTGGATTCTGCCCCTGGATCTGGGGTGAGCATCACGTAGCCTGCTGACCCAGGGAGCTATTGGTGCCCTGTGATATTCCTGCCAGCCTTGGTTCACGAGATTCTGTACCCACTGACCTGTGATATCACTGCTTCCCACTTGGCCTTCCGGCTTCATCAACCAGGAGCTGTGAGAGTCTGGAGGGGTTCTGACTGGCTGCTGACCCAAAAACTTGAGTTCAACTGGGTTGGGTTGCTTCCTTGATACAAATTTCCTTCTTAATCTAGAGTTCTTTCATTATATTATACTTTTCTCAAGACTGTAGCTCTTTATTGGAATAGAAAATTCCAGCTTTCTCTCTCTCTCTCTCTCTCTCTCTCTATATATATATATATATATATATATATATACACATATATATACATATATATGATTTATATATCCTATTATATGTGTGTATATAATACCAAATTGATACACACATGTACATCTATACCCTGGGGTTATTTCTTTAGAAAACTCAATCCAACACCGCAGCTATCCTGAAAGTTGGAAGTTTGAACCCACTAAGAGGCACCACTGAGCAGTGATCCAGTTCAGAAAGGTCACAGCCATGAAACACTGTAGAGTGCCATTCTACCCTGCCACACATGGGTCATCAGTAGTCTGAATGCACTCAGCTGGTCACTTGAGTGTGGAAGCACAAGTGGTGCCCACCGCTCCAGGATCAGATTGGAGGGGGAGCTTTCCCTTTGAAAGTAGGCTGTGCAATCAGACTGTCCACTGAGAAGGAAAGTGTGGAACTAACCCCCTGCATGTGAGCACAGAAAGAAGATGGAACGAAGTTGACACAGACAGACCTTGCTTTGTCCCTCTCTTCACTTCCCTCTAACCCGGTGCTCAGAACCTGCTTCCTAGAGACGGGGTAAGTTTCCAGCTGGACGATTTTGTATGTGGACAGTTCTGGAAAGAACATCATGTTACCTTTTGAAAGCTCCAAGGTATCTTCCAGATGAAATGCAGGCTCCCTAGCCAAGTGACCAAGGCTTGCATGGTCTACCTGTCATCTCTTTCTACAGATCCTAAGTTACTCTGCCCCAGATGTTCTGACTCTCTGCCCTCTTCTCACTCTCACTTCCATTCAACTGTGCGGTTTCTCCTCTACCTTTCCTGACCTGGCTAATTCCTGCTTATCATTCTAGACTTCTCCAAGGCTTTCCCTGCTGATGCCTCCCCTCAACATAATAGGGGTTCCTCTCCCTTCTCAGGACTTCCCAAAGACCTGTCTGTGACATGTCATGGCTCTTAACTCTCTTCATCCTCCTCCCAGTCTAGAGGGTAAGTTCTTGAAGATGGTGCTGTGTTCTGTCCTCTTCTGCATTCCCAGACTCTACAGAGCATTGGCACCAACAAAGCCAAGCGGTTCATTTACTCTCCTTCCCTTGCTGCAAGAACCAGGAGCCCAACACTGAATCCACGATACCACCAAGGATCAACACGACAAAAAGTAATTCCTTACAGTTCTAGAGGCCAGAAGTCCAAAACCAAAGTATCTATCTGCAGAACTGGGCCTTGATGGCATAGGAGGTTGGAAGTAGGGCAACAAACCATTGTATCAGCTGTTGGAAACTGTTGTTGTTGTTGCTAGGTGACTGTGGTGGTCATGTATTTGAGATGTCAAATTTCATGATTGAGATATAGGGGAGGAGTCTAGCCTGTTAATCTGGAGATAGCCATTGAATAGCCAATGAGGCCTCTGTGTAGGCATGACTTTCTTCTGAAACTTCTGGGAACTCTCTGGTATTTCCCTGTGGAGATGAGAGGCCATCTCCCCCAGTTGTTGGGAGTCAGTCTCTGAGATGACAAACTACAGACAAGACAAGATGGCAGCATCCGAGGAGCTGGAAGAGAACCCACATGGCCTTACCCTGATGGAACCAGACCTCTGAAGCTGGAGAAGCCATGTGGAGACCCCTGTCAGTGCTGAGCTGCTTCTACCACCACTGGATGCTGTGATGGTCCCTAAGCCCTGGAAGCAAGGAGCCCTGGGGAGACCCCTGCCGGCGCCAGGACTCTGCACCCACTGGCCTGTGACTTCGTGAGTCGGAAGGAGACTTTATAGACTAGTATTGGGCATATGGGCTAATATCGGACTTGTGATTTTGGACTGGACTGGGTAGGGATGCTTTTTCAATTTTCTATTCCTTTTGTATATAAATCTTATGCTTATATTCACTTGTGTGTCTTTGAATTTGTTTCTCTAGTCTGCCCGGACTAAAACAACGACATCAAGTCAGTTCCAACCTATGCACAGCTGATGCATGACAGAACGAAACACTGCCATTTCTGTAGCCTCTATGTCAATGCAACTCCTTGAGGGACTTCGCCTTTCTCTCTGCCTCTCTACTTTACCAAGTTTGATGCCATTCTCCTGACAACATGTCCAAAATATGTCATGTCCAGAGTCTTGTCACCCTTGCCTCAGGGGAGCGCTCTGGCCATACTTCTCCCGAGACAGATCAGTTTTCCCTTGTAACAGTCCATGGTCCTTTCAATATTCTTCTCCAGCCCTCCAATTCAAATGTATCAATTATTCTTCAGCTTTCCTTATTCAGTGCCCAACTTTCACATGCCTATGAGGCAACTCAAAATACCATGGCTTTGGTTAGGTGCACCTCAGTCCTCAAAGTGTCCTCAAAACCACTAGCCACTCCCCTAAAGATGTCCAGCCTCAGAAACACACAGGAGCAATTTTCTCCTCTACAAATTTTTATGAGTCAGATTGAACACAGGGGCCATGAACTGGGATTTTTTGTTTTGTTTTCTCTGCAGGGCTATGTGCTCACTGAGACTCTAAGAGTGATTTCATGCTTTTCTTGTCATTTCTAGTGGTTTCATCAGCCCTGAGCACTGTCGACACAACACTCCACTTTCTGCTTCCATCATCAAATGGGGTCCTGCCTGTGTGCTTGTATCTCTCATCAAAAGAATATGAATCATGTTAAATTGGAATGCACCTGACCGTATCTGAAATGGATGACATCTGCAAAGACCCTATATCCCACCAAAGTCACCGTGATGTTTAGGGATTAATTATGGCGATTATACACACCTGGCCAGGGGTGGAGTCCAAGCTGTCGAGCAAGCGTGATGACACCTCCTTGATGGCATAAGGACAAGACAGATGTGCCTCTCCTTAGCATCCTCATTCCCAAAACATACACTACTAGAGAGAGAAGTTAAAGGGAGACCATTTATTTGGTTAAAAATTTCATTTTAATGATAGGAATTTCCTATCAAAATACCCTATTAAAATGATAGGATATACGCCACTTGTCAAAACAGAAGAAAAACTTCAATGAGTTAGGAGTTATTGCCAGTTGAACACTGATCGTTAACGGAAGGAGACTAGCTTAGGAACATTTATTAACACAATGGAGAAGCAGAACTGGTCACAGCTTTTACTTTTTCAATAAAACAATACCTATCTGTATGCGGCGGGCAGGGGACAAGCGCAGACCTGAGTCTTTAGGTGCTTTCCGGGAGTCTGACATGCGCCATGTCTGTCTCCCCTGAGAGCTAACCCCTTTATAGGAGAGGATTTGCCTTTCTGTGCATTTCACTCAAAGTGCTATTGGCAGCAGCCATCAGAATATTCCCATTGTAACAGCCTTAACAAATGTGCCGCTTAAGTTCTTTATTATCTCACACACCAAGAAGCCCAGAGACAGGACATTCTATGCCTGCTTGATCTAGTGGGACAGTGGAGTCATTGCCTTCCCCTATGACAGTATGCTTTTTCTCGCTATGTGTATCTGCCTTTTCTCCAAGACAGCTGTCCATCAGTCAGTCTCACGCAATCCCATCAGAAGTAAGAGGCACAGGCTCTCCCCCCGTTTCCTCTTCGTAACAGAAATTCCCATGTAGACTTCCCTTGCTGGGTCCTTTCTCAACACTGGGTCACAAGTACACTCCCCTGCTTCCAGGAAGCCAGAAAAGGTGAGTAGATAGAATCAGAAGCCTCTGTCCTGTGTGGAATCTCCACTAGAAAGGAAGAAGGAGGTAGGGGAAGGCTCCTGGTTCAGTAACCAAGAATACCTGCCACATTTAGCTTTTATCAACTACCATTGAGTCCCTTCTGACATGTGGTGGCCTATATGGGTTAACATAGAACTGTACCCCGAAGGTTTCCAATGGATGACTTTTTTTCAGGCCAGGAGTAAATCACCAGACCTTACTTCTGAGGCACCTCTGGGTGGGCTTGTACCTTCAACATTTGGGTGAGTGCATACTACTCCAGGTTGACTAGAGAATCAAATCCAGAAACACCTACGTGTGTAAGAGAGCATTTTATATCAAGAGCAGTTGTATATTGAGGAAACATCCAAACCCAGTCCAGATGAAGTCTATAAGTCTGATATTAGCCCAGATGTCTGATACTAGTCCATCAATTCCTCTTTGGACTCAGGCACCACACACAATGATGCTGAATGCAAGAAGAAGGATCCAGTATTGGTGGAAGTATCTCAGCCCTGGTATGGGTCTGCATGTGGCTCCTTCGGCTCCAGGTCTCTGGCTGCCATCCACATGGCTTCGTGTGGCTTGTCAATAGGAAAATATCAACCAGAGAGAGTATGTGTCCCACTCCCAGTGAGGAAGACAGGAGTTCCAAGTATTCTCACCAGGTCATGCCCACAAGAAGGCATCAGACTGTGGCCTGATTAATAGGCTATCCTCCTCCCCTTGGCTCACGTTGAGAGGAGATTATGTAAGACTTGACTTTCTCCTACAGCCATATCCCAATGCTCTGAACACAGTAGGTGCTCAGCAAAAACAAGTTAATAAATAAAATGTTCCAGAACCAGCTATGACCCAAGCTCACCCCACTGCACCTCAGTTTCCTAAAGGAAAGAATCTTAACTTTAACATAGAATCCCTCACAAGCACCAGGAACCCCCTCTTCAGGAAGTAGCTCATGAGAGGCAGGCCAATGGCCAATTGTAGGTTTTGTCAGTAGCTTGTTCTTCAGGGCCATGTCCGCGACATGCCCAGGCAATGCTAAAGTTGACACTGAAGTCTGGATAGCCCTGTGGGGCAAAGCTACAAACAGGGGCCATGGGGCCAGCCTTCAGATCCAGAAATAGACAGTAGTCTTCCCTTTCTGAGGAAATTAAGAGAGAACCTTCTTGAGTTCAAGTTGTCGTTGCCCACCATGCTCTCTTGAGAAGAAAGAAAATCTTTCAAGGGAAGAGAACGTGCTTAGGCTCAGAGGTGAGCTATGCCCATCTCCCATGGGGACCCGTGGGCGGGTGTTCTCTTTTTCCTCAAGATGCTTGCTAGAAGATGAAATGCGCTCATCTTCACAAATGTCACCACCTCAGTCACACAATCTCATTGCTCTCCATGGCTAGGTGGCTTCTTACCAGCACCCCTCAAAGGATACTCAGCTTCTTCCAAAAGCCGGAGAAAGGCCAAAGATGCCACCGAAGGGCACAGCTAGTGAGAAGATCTGAAGTGACCTCCACCTCGGGTCGTTCTGCAGAGAGCGACAGATTCCACACCCACCATTTGGACCAGGAAGAATTCAAGACTCAGCTCACACCCGCGGGAAGACAGGCCTCAGAGAGAAACGGCAGGGATTTAGGATCATTGGATTGGCTAATGAGCCCAGGCTCTACTCCTAATTGGCTGTATAATCTCGGACAAGCCACATTTTGGATATTGGTTTTTCCATCCGGGAAAAGGGGTTAGGAATGGCTGCACAGGGCTGCTGGGAAACTCCAATGAGTAAGGTGACCAGATATCCCACTTTTTAACAATTTGTCCCATGTCACGCGGCGTTTTAAAATTAAATAAATATGTTACAATACGATTTTTGCGTTCTAGGAACATTTTTGTTGCTCCATATAAACCAAATTTTTAATCAAGAGTCCCCCCCGCCCCCCGCCCCGGTCAATGGTGTCCCACTTAAAAATCTGGTCACTGTAGTAATGGGGCAACATTTTTGGGGTGGGGGTGGGGGGTCAGGGTTAGAGGGTGGGCAGGCTGGGTGGGAGCATGCTGTGACTGCCTGCACATGGTGGGAGGTCCTGCTGTCCCTCCTCACAAGGCTCCTGGGGACAACCACACCCACACTTCTCTCCTGCACACAGCTGCGGGCCTGCCAGCTTCGGGGTCAAGCAAGCAGGGGATCCACACCATGGTGCCAGTCAGTCCCTGTGTGGATGGGGGTTGGAAGAAATACAGCAGTGGTCCGCCCCCACCCGCTCCACTTGCCCTGGAGCCTGCGCCGTTCTGCCGGCACAGGAAGGCTGTCATCATCCCTGAGGGCTGCCCCACCACCAAAGGGCAAGAGGGCCGGGCTTCCGAGAACAGAAAGGCTCTCCGAGTTCTGGAGCCAGGGCGCTCTGCTCTAGAACACTTGGCAGAACTCTAGGACTCTTCTGTCTCTTTCAGCTACCAGCAATCCTGTCCTCCTGTGGTCTGACCTCTCTCACACAGAAAAAACCTCCGTCTGCACACGCGGCCATCTCCCCGGGATCAGAGTTGGGAACTTGAGCACAGCGGTTTGAGGGCCATGTTTCAACCTCTCACAGTGGGCAGGCCACGGAGCTTCTGGGAAGAGGCAGCGGCTGCCGTGACATCAGCATTGTTGCTCATGCCTCCGCTTTCCAAGCCACCCACCCGGGCCTGCTCTCTTCAGGGATGCCGCACTCACTCAACCACCTGTCAGGGACCAAGGACCATAGCCCTACCTTGCACCTCCCATGGGAGTGCCTGGACAGGACCCACCCATGTTCCCCAAATGATCCATGATTATCCACATGAGGACAGAACCCCACAGGTACTATGGTGACTTGTGTGTCTCTGTGATGATGGAGGCTATGTCACTGGTATTTCAAATGGCAGCAGAATTACCGTGGTAATTACATAATCTGTTGCCAATTTTGAGGATGAAGAGACAAGGGGTGGCGTTTAGCCTGTCAATCAGGTGGCAGCTTGATGACCTCATATGGAGGCCCTAAGGAGATAAATAGCTAGCTTGAGGTGGGACACAAGCTCACTCCGTGCAAGACATCCCTGTGGAGAAGGCACATGGAGAGATGCTGATGGAGCTAGAGGCCAGAGCCAGAAGAGTCACATGGAGAGTGCTACCAACACTGAGATGCCCACATTGCAACTTAGCCACAAGACCTTCCACCCACTGGGCTGTGATCTTTCTGCATTCAGCATCAATGTATGTGCTTCATGAGTCCAAAGAAGACTCTATAGATTGGTATCAGACATATGGGATAATATTGGACTTATGGACTTGAACTGGACTGGGCTGGAATTTTTTTTCCCAATATTGAATTGCTCTTGTATATAAAGCTCTTTCTTATACACACATGAATGCTTATGAATTTATTTCTCTCGTCTACCCAGAATGATACAATTACCTAGAGGGAACAGGTTTCAGGGGAAGTTTCAGAGTAAGGACAGAAGGACGTGGCTTCCCTGCGTTGGAGGGAAGAGCAGCTGGAAACCTTATGCAGAGCATCGAAGCATTGTCATGTACTGAAATCCTAATGAACGGAAGCAGACCATCTTCTCAGAGAGTGTGCGACTGGTAGAGGGTTAGCCACAGAGATAAAAGAAGGACTGACACAGTGGCTGGACTGGCACAGTGGCCACAACAATGACTCAACCGTAGGAAGCCATTGAGGATGGAGCAGGACCAGCCAAGGTTTTGTTCTGTAACTGACTCGTGGCATCTAACCACAATAGCAGGGGCTACCTCCCCTGTCCACCAAGTCCTAGGTTCCAGACACAAGCAACGAGGACCCTGGTAATCCACTTTCACACTCCTTCTGCTCCCTGTGAATTTCTCATTTGAATTGGAAATGTCTCCTGCAGAGGACTAGCTAGAGCTATTCAGAGCCTCTGGGCAGCCCTGGGGTGGCAGCCAGGATTCCTGCTCCTGGTTTCTGGGGGACCTGAGCAAGAAGCAGTATGCTTCTGTAACCTGGAAAGCTTGACGGGGAGCCATGATCTTCCTCACAGGGGAGTTGTAAGGAATAACTCAATAGTAATTATAGTTTTAAAGCACTTTGCAAAGTGCCACATAAATAACTCTTTGTATAAGTGGTTGTCATATATATATAATTGCAAAAAAAAATTATTGCCAGAGGCAGAGACACACAAATCTCTGATGCACACACACATTTTTTTTTCAAAGTCAGGAGAGAACTCTCTGAAAGTGAGGCTCCTACAGGACCCTGAGAAATAAAAGTCAGAGACCCTGTCCCCTGTCTTCATTTTCCTGTCACAGACAGACACCAGGATACGATCTTTGTACTCTAAAAAGCACTCATGGCAAAATCCACTCAAAATAGCAAAACAATCTGATGTGGGATAGGAGTTCCTAAGTGACAAAAACACTCAAGCACTTGACTGCTAACCAAAGGTTAGAGGTTCAAATCAACTCAGAGATTTCTCTGAAGAAAAGAGTAATGACCTACTTCAGAAAAACTAGGCTCTGGAAAGCCAATGAAACACAATCCTATTCTGACCCAAAGTGGGTTGCCTTGAGTTAGCTAGGGTTGACCCAACAGAAGTTGGTTTGGTTTTGATGTGGGATATTTATGGTGACATTTAGTCTACTACTTACTATTTTTAATTCTGTGAAAAAATGTGAGATAAGAAAACATTACTCTTAAGCTGACAGTCTGATCTGTGGTTGCTAATTCTCTTCCCACTGGGGGCCTTATCGAATCTTCTTCAAATGTTCTTTCCCCCAGGAGTGGGGCATTGGGCATTAGTTAGATGTTATTTGCTTAGACAACTCAAGGTCAAACAAGGCCCACACACACATACACATTCCCCTCAATTTTCAATAGAAAATAAATTTAGAAATAGGAAAAAATATAAATAGAATATTGCTGCATAAAAATCATTACATAACAACGTCAATATCACTCGATGTCAAGTGAGAAGTTGGTGGTGCAAGTCCACAAAAAGATGCTGTGGGAACCAGGCCTGGGAACCTAGTCCCACCCACAGAATCAGTCCTTGGAAATCGCACGAAAGAATGGCTAGGATGGGGAAAAAATGAAAACAAATATTGGCTATGCTATGGAAAAATTAGAATCCTTACCTGTTGGTGGTGGGAACACAAAATGACACAGCTGTTGTGGTTTCACAATGGTAGTTTTAGAGAAAACTAAAGTTACAATGGCCTTCTACTCCAACTATCTACTTCTGGTATCGACTATACCCAAAAGACTAAAGCAGAGATTCAAACAGATACCTGCATACCAATGTTCACTGCGATGCTCTTCACAAGAGCCAAAAGATGAAGACCGTCTATGTGCTCATCAAGAGAGGAATGGATAAAAATATGTGGTCCATCCACACAATTGAATACTACTCATCAAGCAGAAGAAGTGAAGTCTGGATACACGTTGCAATATTGACAGAACTAGAAGACGTTATGCTGACTGAAATCATAAAAAGACACAGACTGTGTGACATCACTTATATAAAAAGACAAAAATAGGCAAACATAGAAAGATGAAGGTGCTATCAATGGTTATCAGAGGAGGAGAGAGGAGCAGGGAAGGGGTTCGTGGTGTTGAGTATATCACATTGCCTAAAGGTAGGATGATTTCTGTCATTGCTTTCAATGTGTTGTATACCTGCAAAATATTGAGATGGCAAAAGTTAGGTGATAGACATTTACAACAATGATGAAAAACAGAAACATTTTAAAAATAAAATAACAGAGAATAGCTACTGGCATTATTTATATCCACAACCAAAATTCTTGTAGGATTTGTTTCAGTGGTTTGGAAATTTAGAGTGATAATTTCACGGGACGTTGCAGTTAGCTGGCATGTTAATGTATTTAGTGCATGTCACAACAATTGGTCTCTAGGCACCTGTCGCAACAGAAGAAACAGCAGCATCAGAAATAGAAGGAGGAGGTAGATGATGTGGTTAACTGCCTCTGTAAGCAACTGTCCTTTTGCCATGAATCCAGAAGAACTAGATGGTGCCCAGCTACCATTACTGAGCATGCGGATGAAAGATTTCATAGATGAGTCTTTGTGTCAGTCTGGGTTGACAAGAGAAACAAATTCATAGACACTCATATGTGTATAAAAAAAAGAGCTATTTATCTCCATAGAGCCTCCAAATGACATCATCAAGTTGTGATCTGATTGACAGGCTAAATCCCACCCCTTCACTCTTAAGTAACAAATTGACCACAGATTATGTAACGACCACAATCCTGCTCAAAAGGAGGAAAATGAAAGCTGAATTTCAAATTCTCATGGGCTCTAAACTTCCTGGATCCATGAAGGTTCAGTAAACCCCTGAAATTGTTGCCATCAGATAATGCCTACACTAACTAAAAGTATTCCTTGGAATGCTTTTAAAACTGAATAGTAAGCTAACTTGGCTTTACTTAAATCTTATTCCCATTGGGTAGCAGCAGCCCCTTGATGGTCAGGATCAATCACCCTAACCAATACTGGAACAGTCTCCTTTGCCTGTTGATTCATAGACCTGAGAAACCCAAGCAGGTTGCATTTCCACATTACTGTCCTTCCAATTCTGTCCCCAGGTGACGGCTGAACCCTTGCTATGCTATAGCCCTTCGGGGAACTAGTTAGCACCGAGTGGCAGGAAGATACCTTTCATATTAGAAGGGGCAGTAATTTTTCCTTTCTCGAATCAATACAAACTCTGAATGTGAGGTTACATTCTCTGCCCACAATATCCATGCTGCCACCACCATTTGAAACCTTTGAATATGCCTTATCCATGGCATCTTATCCTACTTCACATACTTTCATACCAATGAACATATTTTTACAGCAAAAGAGGTATGACAAGAGATTCTTGGCTATATGACTCATTTCCTTTTTATGTGCCTTATCACTAAACCCAGCTGGCCTGAAACAATGAATAGCACATTGTCACTTTGTAAGCCTAGCTGGCCTGGATAAAAATACATTGTTGGGTTGCTGGGTTCTAGAAAAGAGATATACCTTAAGCCAATAATTGTTATATAATAATAGATGCCTTATAGCTAGACTCCATGGATCCAAGAACCAAGAGTTGGAAGTAGAAATGGTCCTTTCACTATCACATATAATGAGCACAAGTCCTTCCCAATTAAAGATGTTAGTTCACAAGCATAAAACACTTTTGTTGAAGGACATTGTAAAGATTCTATGGAGCACAAAGTTGCAACTACTACCTGGCAACTTTGAGCACCTTGTTGATATGGTCCAAGAGCTCTATACTAACCAGGGGCAATGATGCTGATTATAATGATGCTGAGACCACGTAGGGGCAGGAAACAGATGTTTGGACTCAGGAAGCCACTGGTATCACTCTTAATATTCTGTGCCTTATAAGTTAGTTCTCTTGGTGAGCCCTATATCAGAGATCACTAAGACCTCAGAATCTTTGAGCAGCGACCACTGAGAACTCAGAATCTTTGGAAATAGAGATCTGAGTCACTCCATCATATAAACAACCCATCTTATAACAATAAGATGAATATATAAATAGTGGATGAGGATGAATATAATATATATCAAGTACAGCGTTTGGGAGGTATCACAGTGAATTACCCATTGAACTGTTAACCACAAACTCAGCAATTCAAAACCACCAGCGGCTCCACAGGAGAAAAATGAGGATCTCTGTTATAGTAAAGCGTCACAGCCTAAATTTCCAAAGGAGATAGTGCAGCTCTACCCTATAGGACTGTAGGAGTCAGAATTAACTCAATTTGTTTGTTTGGCCTTAGGAGTCGCTTGAGTAGTTTTCCCACAGCTTGTTATTCTAGAAAATCATGAATGGCTGCTACCTTGAAGGGAGCTCTATAATGGATTAGACTTGTACCTCCCTTGTCAGCAGAGTTTTATCTTCAATTCCGTGAGGAAAAATAGAAGACCCAGGTTAAGATGATATCCTGGCAAAACTCTCCCCAGTAGAGACTGGAAACAGCAGGGTAAACACCTATAGATGATAATCCTGAAACTGTGAGCATCAAGTGAGACGGTACATCTTTGGATCAAACACTGATGGGAAAGGGAAACAGGAAAAGCAGAGCAGGAGGAGAGAGATTGAGCAGGGCCTGTGTCTGCACTGGGCCTTGTTGAGAGACGGAAAGTAACACCCAGGATAAGGAGAAGCCAACTTCACAGAGTGCCCACTGTGTGCACAGAGCTAGCGTGTGAACAGGTCCGGAGTGAAGTCAGGTGAGAGAATATGAGCTGGAGCTGGGAAAGCAGGTGGGGATGGAAGCTGTCCGTGTGAATGCAGAGGGAGGAGGGAGCCGCAATGAGGAGCTGACAACTCACTGGCAGAGATTCTGAGCCCGTCATTTCAGTTGGCAGCGCTCACTGCCCAAGGGTGTGTCTGTGGGGTGGTGATAACAGACACTGGACTCTGGGCACCCCCACTCCAGCGGACTCTGGACAGAACCTGGTAATTGAATGAACCCACTCAAGAGTACAGCAGGCCCACACAATGAACTGCAACAGAAGAAGTGCTTTCTCCTGATGTCTATACCATACTGCCCAGAGACTGTGACCAAGGGTGAGTCTCCTCACAGTCCCCAACATCCTGATGTCTAGGGGGGTTTCCTGCTGTTCCCCACATACCAGCAACCATGGGTGGTCTCCTCCCACCAGCACCTACCCACCCCTGACCTTCACAAGCAGACCAAGCCTCACGCCTGCAGCTCCCAGGCGATGGACAGGTTGTGCTCCCATAGAATCAACAGACCGTATTCTCAGGAAATTCAAATGTTGCACCCAGACTCACAGCCTTCATCATCCGAGGTGCACACATGAAGGACCATGACTCGGGCTCCCCACACCCACCATGGGGAGTGTTCTGACAAATCACCCAACAGACAGAGTTCCTTTAGGACTCTGTGTTAGTCTGGGAAGACTAGAAAAACAAATTCATAGACATGCTTATGGATATAAGGGAATGGCTTATATATAAGAGGAATGGAACATTGAGAAAGCATCCCAACCCGGTCCAGTCCAAGTCATAAGTCCAACATTAGTCCATATGTCCAATACCAGTCTATAAAGTCTCCTTCTGACTTATGAAGCACGTGGAATGACATCCGGACAGTCACAGGCCAGTGGATGCCATAGAAGCATCTCAGTGCTTGCAGGAGTCTCCCCGTGGCTTCTCCAGGCCCAGAAGTTTGGCTTCAGCAGGGCAAGCCCATGTGGCCTCTTCTCTGGCTTCTTAATTCTCCAGGAATCAGGATCGATCAGCATGCTGTCATCTAATCTTGTCAGTAGTTCGTCATCTTGGAGACTGAGTCAAGTCTCTCTTCTCCAATTGGGAAATACCATGAGACTTCTCAGAATTCTCAGGAGAAAGCCATGCCCACACAGAGGTCTCATTGGTTATCTCCCAGTTGACAGACTAGACTCCTCTCCTAGACTCCCAATCATGAAATTGGCACACGAGTACATGACTGCCACATTTTTTTCCCTCTACTTTTTATCCTTTATATCAGTTTTCCCCACTTTTTCTTCTCCCTGTTTTTACTGTTTTTCTCCTTTCCTCCTTTTTATTTCTTTTCTTCTGCCCAAACTGGTGACGAGAGTTCACTGTCTCTGCACCTGTGAGCCACTTCTACCACCCTCACTCAAAACCCTCCGAACCCAGTAGGCAGGTGCCGCTGCTCAGGCCTGACCACTCAATCAACAACAAACAGTAGATGACATCTACTCTTCATGAACAGCCAGAGAGAACTGTGACCATACTTCCCCTCCCCCGGCCCCCACATAAAGGACCAAAGCAGCTTAGTGCTGTCAAACTAGTGTTCAAAGCAGCCCACCCACCTCCTCCACCACGATGTAGCAAAACAACGCCAAACGAAAAATCAAGTGGCATAGTGAGTAACGTGTTTGGCTGCAATCCCCAAGGTCAGCAGTTCAAAACCACTAGCCCCTCCTCAGGAGAAAGATTAAATTTTCTACTCTTGTAAAGAGTTATAATAGTGAAAACACCCCAGGGAAATTCTACCCTGTCCTCTAGTATCACTCTGAGTCAGAACTGTCTCAACAGCAGTAAGTTTTAAAATATTTTAATAAGCAGACCAAGTTCCGTATACATAATCAATGAGTAAATATTTTTTTAAAAACCTCATTGCCATTGAGCTGACTCTGATTCATGGTGACCCTGTGGAACAGAGCAGAATTGCCCCTGTGGTTTTCAGACTCTGTGAATTTTCACATGAGTAGAGAGCATCATCTTTTCCCACAAAGCAACAGGTGATTTCACCCTGCTGACCTTCTTTTTCAGCAGCCCAATGCAGAACCATTATGCTACAAGGGTTCTTTGTAAGTAAATACAACAACTCCAAAATGTTTTGATGACAACAGATAACTTCAAATGAAATAAAGTGACATAAGCATAAAGAACAAGAAAACTGCCTTGAGGAAGAACAGGATGTATACACACACACACACACACACACACACACACATACACATACATATATATTCTCCCCCAAACCCTAAGACAGAGTTAGTGAAAACACAGGCTATTCCCTAGAAGAATTAAATAAAATAAGAGTAAAATGATAGAATAAATAGAAAACTTGAAACCATACAAAGACAGTATTAGAAATCTATAATATTAACACCAAAATGTCAGAGATATATAACACATAAGAAGGAAAATGAAGTAGGATTAAATCACTTGAAGAATGGATTTGGTGAATTAGAAGACATACCTTGACACTAATGTGTGTAAGGAAAATTCAAGGGAACAAAATGAACAAATCTTAAGAATTATGTAAGACAGCATCAAGAGGAACAGTTTAACAATTTATGTGTGACCAGAATTCAAGAAGAATACAAGGTAAAAAGAGACAGTGAGTGAGAGAGAATTGTCAGAATAGCTAGCAGGAAATTTCCCTCATATCAGGAAAGACAAAAAAGCATTCATCCAAGAAGCTCAGCCCTCACAATATTGGATAGGCTCTAAAGGAAAGTCACGAAGACACATCATAATCCAGTTTTCAAACATCAAACATAAAGAATGAATCTGGAGAGCAAATCAGGGAAAAGGAGTGCTGCTCACAAATAGCAGCCAATAGAACTCAGTTCTGATTTCTCTGGAGAAAGCATGCAGGGAAGATAGCAAAGGGTGTGTGGGTCTTTCATAATCCAGTGTCAATTTGAGGATTCAGAGTGGAGGCGTGGAGTCTAGCCTGTAAATTAGGTAGTAGTTCAATGACCTCACTTGGAAACAATAAGAAGATAAATGACTTGCTGGAGGTGGGACACATGCTCATTCCCTTGGAGACATTGCAAGACACATGGAGACAAAATGGCAGCCATAGTCTTGCTGCTGGAGAAGCCACGTGGAAAGTCTTGCCAGCAGAGATGCTTGCATCACCACTGGATCCACAATACTTTCTACCCACTGGCCTGTGATTCTCCTGCACTTGGCAACATTGCATGTGTTTCATGAGTCTGAAGAGGACTTTATAGCTTGGTATTGGATATATGGGCTAATAACGGACTTATGGACTTGATCTGGACTGGGATGGGGTGTTTTCTCAATATTCAATTACTCTTGCAGTTAAAGCTCTTTCTTATACACATATGAGTGTCTATGGATTTGTTTCTTTTGTCTACCCAGATTAACACAGGGTGACATATAAAAGTCCCAAAGAAAGAAATTGTCAACTAAAACTTATATATTTAACAAAATTGTCCCTCAAATACAATGGTGAAATTGGGATATTTCCAGTTAAGTAGGAATTAAGGGAATTTATTAAACCTAGAACAACATTACAAGAACTTTAAAAAGAATTTTGTATTAGTCATATAGAAAGGACAGAGAATCAACAATGTCAGATTCTGATGGAAACCTGGATGAAGTTACATGATGGTGACAGAGCAATGGGGCATGAATCCTGGATAGTTGAGGAACACAACATGCTTCAAAGGCTACACCAGAGAGATCCTATGTGGAAATGCTACTAGATGAACTGGATTTTACCTCAAACACACTTGTAACCTGAGGACTTAAGACTGAAAATTCATAGTATTTGAAAAAGCAGAAGACGGTTATATCAAGATTATTGAACCTTCAGTAGATAAGAAAAGGTTGACTTACTACATCAATGCACTCTATTTTGCATTAAAATATATATTATTCCAGCAAATCTATGACTGACATCCTCAGTGAATATTATTGTAAAATGTCCCTGACAACCAACTGGCACTGTTTGAGTAATCTCATTTAGCCACTAAAGGATTTATTCTGTGCAAGTGAATAATTCAGATATTGCAATATTGAGTTAGCCTAGTTTGGTCCAATATCCTTCTCTCAACAATACTTTAAAAAGTTCATACCAAGGGGTAATCAATAGCAATATTAACGGAAGATCTTTATGCCATGGGGAAATAATTAATAAGACTTTCTACCATATATTGACAAAGAAGTCTCTAAAGGGAGCCAAAGGCAGATAAAACAACATAGACCCCCAAATTAGGTATATATATATATATATATATATATTTTGTTTAGAGCTATATGAGCTCCCAATAAAATACTTTAAAATAAAAAGATATAAATTACACTTGAGATCACATGACAAAATTTTGCAAGACCAATGACTTTTCCATTGTGTATGCGTTTCCAAAAATAAAAATGATTACTGTAAAAAAAACAAACACACACACACACACAAATAAACAACATAGATCCAGGAATGGGTTTGGGGTTTCCAGTAAATCTTAGCTCCAACTTAAGGACAATTCATTTTGACATCATGGCCCTGCTCAATATTCATTCTCAGGAAGGGAAGACAGAAGATATGGGTGCAAGCACGAAGTATGGTGAAGAAATTAGATGGTGCCCAACTATCAGATAAAATAGTGCCTAGAGTCTTAAAGACTTGTTTTCAAACAAGCAGTGTGACAGTCACCTAATCTGGTGTCAATGTGAGGATTAAGAGTGTAAGGCTGGATGGAGTCTCACCTGTCAGTCTAGAGACAGCCAATGAGATCTCTGTGTGGGCATGACCTTCTCCTCTGAGAATTCTGGGAAATGTGGTAATTCCTTCATGGAGGCGGAGACACTGTCTCTCTCAGTTCACTTCCTTGGAGACTCCCTACTGACAAGGCTGACTTCCTGTGAGACACACCCTGAGGAGAAGCCACATGCACCTACCCTGGTGCAGCCAGAAGCCTGAATCTAGAGAAGCCACATAGAAACCCCTGCCAGTGATGAGATGCTTCTACCACCCCTGACTTTGCTCCCACTGGCCTGTGATCTTCCTGCATTCTGCATCATTGCCTGGGCTTCGTGCGTCTGGAGAGGACTTTATAGATTGAGTCAGACATATGGGCTAATATCGGACTTATGACCTTGGCCTGAACCGGGTTGGCATGTTGTCTTACTATACAGTTGCTCTTGTATATAAACATCTTTCTTCGACATATATGCATGTTTGGGAATTTGTTTCTCTAGTCTACCCAGACTAACACAAGCAGCAATCAGTGATGTGTCAACTCAGTCCACATGGAACAAGCATACCAATGTCAGTAACAGAAGGATAATAAATCATATAATAAAATCATATGATGTGAAACTGAATGAGGGAATGGTATCAGAGCTTCAATTGTGAGATTCTGGTTTGCAGAAGGTTATGAATGAGAGTGGGAGTCACAGACACATTAGTGGGATCTGCACAGGTAATTAGCCGCCAATGATTTCCCTCTATCCTAATAACAGAAGGATGGGAAGAAACTGGTTACATTTGCATTTGAGACATAACTAAAGGAGATCAAAATTATAAACCTGACTTGAACAGTTAAAATCTTGTCTATTGATCCCCCTTCTGATGCACGTTGGACCTGATCTGGTTTTCAACATTTTTCCTGTGTTATTTTGTTTTCATATTGGGATTTATCTCAGATGTATTTTGTCATTGGGGGTAACCCTCCTAAATTTCGGTTATATGTTTTCTGTTTTTCAGTCTGTGACCCCAGAATTGATGAACATATAGAGGCAGCGAGTGTAATAAGGGCACAGCAGGAGTACAGGGGAGTTGATATCGAGGAGTGAAAGAAGGAAGAGAGTGTTTGGAAACTGATTGTAGTAGTGATTGAACAATACTGCCTGATGTGATTGAACGATAGAACAATACGATATCTATATAAGCTCCCAATAAAATGGTTTTTTTTGGGGGGGAGACACCTGACAATATCACCCAGAAGTTAACCCAGAAAAACCATTCTCACCCCTCCCCATTGCCATGAGTCAAAATTGACACATAAAAACCATGTAAAACAGATTAGAACTACTTCCTAGGGTTTCTGGGAGGATAAAATCTTTATAGAAGCAGACAACGTTATCTTTCTCCATGGAAAAGCTGATGGGATCAAACTGTCAAGTTTGTGGTCAGCAGTTCAACACATAACGATTGTCCTACCATGTCCTTGAAAATAAGTTTACAAACTGAAAATAGAGAACCAGAGACATCAATCTGTAAACAACAACTACAAAGCACAGTGAGGGGAGAATGACATAACTGCAGAACTTCCCCATGGCCAACAGTCAGAGTGATAACAAGAGAGAATAGGCAGGCTTAAACTTGGTAATATAAAAATAAATTACATAGTAACTGTAATTAATGAGTAGACTTTCTAACCAAAAGAAGATAGAAGAACATCATAAAAGCATAATAATCACAAAATCAATAACAAGGAAAATGAAAAGAAAATCTGAAAACAAAATAAACTGAGTACAGAAAAGTATGTGGAACAAAGAAACCATCAACAGCACAAAGAAATGGTAGCAATAAATCCATACCTACCATTAATTGCACTGAATGTAGTAGCCAAACTAAGGGAACCAGTCAAGAGAAAATTAGTTATAGAGTAGATAATAAGAAGGGATCTATCAATATTAGAAGTGAAGATAAAAATAAATTAAAGATCATAGAACAGAAAAATGTATATCAATGGTAACCAAAAAAGGAGCACATTAATTTCTAGTAAAATATGCATCAGGGATAAAAATAGCTGATGTGGAGCTGAGCCCTGGTGGCATAAGTGGCTGAGTGTAGGACTGTGTCCCACAGGCTTGGCAGTTCAAATCCAGCGGCGGCTCTCAGGAGCAGCGCTGGGTAGCTCCCACGACCATCAGAGGACAGTAATGCTCCCCCCTCCCAAAATAGCTAATGTGATAGGGAAAGCAATGTATAATGATTAAAGGATTGATCAAGTGAGAGGATATAACCATGGTAAATATCTATGTTCCCAATGATAGATAACTAAGGAAAACATTAACATAAATGGAATGGAAGCGAGACAACTCCATGATGATAGGAGACTTTTAAATACCACATTCGGTGAAGAACAGAACAATCAGAAAAAATTTTATCAAGATATAAAAGGGCTCAGCAATCAACCATCTTGACTTCATAGACAAATTTCATGAAACTCCACCCAAAGGAAGCCCAGCACAGCACAGCCTTCTCTAGTTCACATGGAGTGTTCTACAGAATACATGACTTAATAGCGCAAGCCTCCACGCATTTTGAAATATTTTAATAATGCAAAGCAGTGTTCAGACCACAATACTATAAAACTAGAAATCACATTCAAAAAAAAGAAATCAGAAGAGGAAGGGAATCAAATACATAGAAACTTAGAATAATTAACCATCTAAGATTAAAAAGAAATTTTCCCCAGGGTTAAAGCTTAAAGAGCAGGAAGGGATAGGTAGGTAGGTAGGTAGGTAGGTAGGTAGGTAGGTAGGTAGGTAGTGGAAAGAGCACTCTTACATTATGGGAAATGAAACCATTGTCCAAAAAGGTGTTTGGATTATTGAACAGAAAAGCAATCTTTCTTTCAATTTTACTGGGAGCACAATTAAAAGTTTTAAGAAATAAAAATAAACATGTCATTGGAAACATTTAATGGGAGGCCTATGGCATAGCAAATGTAAATACCACTATATATACAACCCCAAATTGCCTTTAATAATAAACAGCAATGTACAAAAGGCTACATAGGTAGAGAGGCAAGATAAATAAGTATGAATACAAAAGAGGGGTTATAGTCACAACCAGCCATCATTTTTGGCAGACAGTATTTCTACAGATGTGTTTATATGTGCTGTCATTATAGTCATGTACATCATAGCGCAAACTGATGCAAACTTCTTAGACACCACTGAACACCTTAAAGAAATGAGCTGCTAGGTCTAGAGACTTAGAACCATAATTGCGGGGGAATTCAGGTCAAGTGGCATGACATAATCCACAAAGATAATGTTCTACACCATACTTCTATGTACCTGGAGTCTTACAAGCTAAAGTATAACTAACAATCTTTCTCCATCCAGGGTTAACTGTTGGTTTCTCCCCAAGAGCAAAACACATGGAAACAATTAGTCTAAACAAACAATGGATGGTGTGAACCTCAGCCTCCATACCCCTGACACCAGAACGAGGTGGTTCTCAGCTACTACTAATGACTGTGCAGAAAGGAAACACAATAAAGAATCCTGTCTAGAGGGAGGAGGGGGATGTAGAACACAACTAAAAACTTCAAAAGGACCATGAGTCCTGGTCTGGTAAAGACTACTGGAAGCCCCAGAGACCAGGCCTTTTGTACCTGGAACTGAACTCACCCCCAAGGCTCTACTTTCAGTCAAATATGATACACCAATAGAGTGATCGATAAAACTATGGAAGTATCAACTCAGAACAACCACACAAGATCAAAAAGCCAGCGTTTGCCCAGGGATAAAGCTTAGAAAGCAGAAAGGGAGAGGAAAGAAGGACGACACACACAGGAAAGAAGCAGAAAGAGTGCCGTTACATCAGAAGGACTGCAACTAATGTCATGAAAACAAAGTGTGTATGGATTGTTCTATGGAACACCAATATGTTCTGCAAACATTCACCAAAATCACAATAAAACATTTTTAAAGATAAAGATAAATACATTGTTGGAAAAGAAACATGGAAGCCCTTATAATAATATAAGGTCTGGATAGAAAAGCAGAGTGGAAGTGTGTGTGTGTGTGTGTGTGTGTGTGTGTGTGTGTGGTGTGTGCAAGCGGTACACCATGTTGGGACATAAACATTGAGTCCTTCTTAGAGTCCCTGGGTTGGTTCTTTCTCCCTATCTTAGCCAATGCCTTACCCATGCCCTTCACTTCTCCACTAGCACTCCTCACTGCATGGTGAGGGAACTTGTTTCTTGACTTGTTGCTGAGGGACCAGATTACACAATTCAGATGTGCTGTGGAATTACCTCCATGGAGGTAAAGAACTTGTACCAGTAGGAAAGAAGAGGGAGGTATCTGGGCAGGTGTATCTCCCTTCTTTCTCTCTGTGAGGACTATCAGAGATGTATTTCCTTATTACAACTCTACAGAAAAGGTCCCCTTAGGGTCAAAGCTCCTCACTCTGGCTCCTGCACAACCCATTGCCTGCCTCCCATTCACTTCTCTGAATTCAATTTTTTTCATCCCTAGTAATTACATTCTAGCAATGTGGTTAATTTCTTAGTGTATGCACACTAAGATTGTTTTCAATCTCCAAGACTTTACACATACCATTCCACCTTCCTTTAACTTTCTTTTTCTCTGCCCCAATAGAGTTCATCTTCGTATCTTGTTTTTACCTACACTTGAATTGAGCCTCAACTCGTGGTAATCCCAAACTCTGCCTGGTCTGCACCATCCCCTTGATTGGTGGTGGCATCAGAGTATTGTGACTCATAGGGTTTCTATAAGCTGATTTCCAACATTAATATCCAGACCTTTCTTTCTTCCTAGTTCATCATAGTCTAAGCTTGACTGGTGCCTGTTCAACATCACAGCGCCCTACAAGTCTTCAATGAGAGGTGGATGGTGGCTGTGTATGAAGAACATTGGCTGTTAGTCAACCTGGGTCTGTTCATGAAAGGCAAGAGTTCTGCCTCCGAAGCATCACTGCCTCCTTCCCACACTTTGTCAACTCTCAACTCAGAGGCTATCAAGTTGATTCTATTCATGGGACCCTGCAGGACAGGGTAGAACTGCCCCTGTCCATGATGGTAACTCTTTACAGAAGCAAAAGCCCCATCTTCCTTCCAGAGAGTGACTGGTGATTTTGAACTACTGATCTTACAGTCAGCAAGCAACATGTAGCCACTGTACCACCAGGGCTTCTCTCTCCTAGTTTAACTTGAATTGTTCTTTCCCTCAAATGTCCCCTTAACACACAGCATTCCCACTCCCGTGAAACAACCACGGATGTTGCATTCATGGAATACTGTAATATATGCTGCTTTGTATTGTCTTTTAGCTTTAGGGTGGGTAATCACTTTTTCTCACTTTTTTTTGTCACTGGAGAGCCTGTGGGAGTAAAGACCATGCCCTTAGTGAAAAGATCTGAACATTTCAAAACTTTGTGTGATTTGTATCAGAAGTCTTTAAAACAATTTTGTCTTTTGGCCCAGCAGTTCCACTCCTAGGTATTTCCCCTAAGGATGTAATCACGACCACCAGAAACATTTATTGCCTTCTTATTATGTGCCAGGTGACATGATGATGCATGCCTTAAGGAGGAAGCAAAATGATTATTTCTCATTTGAAAAGTGAGAAAGCCAAGAACAAATAAGTTCCTCATGGTCACCCAGCCATTGCATGCAGAGCAAACATCAAGCCCACTTTTGAATCTGGCAATATTTAACTACAAAGCTCCTTATCATAATAATATTATAATTAGAAAAGGCTGGAAATAAATGAGTAACTATGGAATATTAAATAAGTATAGAACACAAAGAAAAGGTATGTTTTTCAGGAACCTAGTGAAATGGACAGATATTGTTGGTATATTAAGTTTAAAAGGCAAGATAAAAGAAAATATAACAGTATAGTTCCATTTTCTGCACATTGAAATAAAATATATATCTATACACTCAAGGAGATGGTTTGTGAAGGCATTTCATGACTGGATTTTGTTCACATTTTTGCTTATCTAAAATTTCTACAAAACTTTTGAATTAAAAAAATCATTTTATTGGAGGCCCTTATAGATCTTATAACCATCCATATATCAATTGTACCAGGCACATTTGTGGGTATGCTGCCATCATCATTTTCAAAACATGTTCTTTCTGTTTGAGCCCTTGGTATTTGTTCCTCTTTTTTTTCCCCCATCCCCCACCATCCCACCCTCATGAACTCTTCATAAATTAAAAATTATGATTGTTTTCATATCTTACACTGACTCCAGTCTCTCTGCACCCACGTCTCTGCTGTTCTTCTCCTTTGGGGTGCGGGGTGGGAAGTTATACACCTATCATTGTGATGGGCACCCTCTTTCCTCCCCCTTCTCTCCCCACCTTCCCTCTACTCTCTTGCTATTGCTACTCCCATTTCTGTTCTGGAGTGGTTTATCTTTCTTGTATTCCATGTTTTGCGATCTCTTGTCTATACCAGTATCCATGTTCTGGTCTAGCCAGAATTTTTTAAAAATCATTTTATTGGGGGATTTGCAGCTCTTTTAACTTTGCATACAAATCACTTGGATCAAGCATATGTGTACATATGTCGCCATCATCATTTCCAATTCATTTTCTACTTGAGACTCTGGTATAAATAGGCTCCTCCTTTTTCCCCTTCCTCCCCCACCCTTGTGTATCCTTGATCAATTACATCGTGTCATTGCATCTCTTACACTGCTCCTTGTCTCCCTTCACGCACATTTCTGTTATTTGCCCCCTTTGGGGGAGGTGGAACTATATCCCTGACCATATCCCTACCTTCATGATATTGCTCTTCCCATTACTGCTCCTGAAGGGATTTGTCTTTCCTGAATTCCATGGGTGGAGCGCTCTTCTCTGTCTCAATGTGTGTTCTCCAGTCTAGCCAGATTTGTAAGATAGAACTGGGTCATGGTAGAGGGGGAGGGGAGGAAGTATTCAAGAACTAGAGAAATCATGTGCGATTTATCGGTGCTAGTCTACACCTAAGTTGAATTATCCCTTCCCGATACCACTGCAGTGGGGGGATATCCAATGATCTACAGAAGGGCTTTGGTCCTCAACCCAAAAACCCCTCTTTTGCATCCAGATGGCTGCTTATTTTGAGTCTTTTGATACTTTGTGCCTGATTCTGTTGACACCTCCTGATCACACAGGTTTGTGTGCTTATTCTCTGTGGACTTATTTTCTTCCCGGCTAGGTGGCCGCTTGCTTAACTTCAAGCTTTTTTTTAAGTTTAGATAATTTTTCATTGTGATTTAGGTGAAGGTTCACAGAGCAGATCATCAGTTTTACATTTAACTGTTTATACACATTCTGTGTAAATGTATCCATTGTAATCCCTTCGATGTACTGTAACTTAGCCTACCTCTTCCAGGTACTTTTTGTTTTCTTTTCGCCTACTTTCCTAACCCTCCCAACTTGCCCTTGCATTATGCTGCTCTTAAATGGCTGATTAGTCTGTCATGGAGTTGGATTCAGTTCCAGGATATAAAGGGCAAGAGTCACAAGGGGTGGTGGGTAGGGGGTGGGGTAGAGAATCCTGCCAGTTTCCAGCTAATCAGGAGGCCTGCTCTCATCTATGGTTTTAAGTTTTGTTCTATACTTTTCTCCTACTCTATCCAAGATTTCCTAATATTAGTCTTCTCAGAGTAGTTGGCTGTGATTGCAGGGCACTATCTAGTTCTTCTGATCTCAGGGTCATAGAGATTGGTAGTTATGTGGTCCATTAGTCCACTGGGCTAATTGTTTCCATGAGGTCTTTCTATTTTCATCACTCTTCTTTATCCAGCTGCTGTTACTCCTTATGATGATGCCTCCAAGTTTGAGATCCACTTTGATGACAAGTTTGATGTGTCTTTTGGGAGAGCGGCGAGACCATGAGTCTAGGTTTCTGTGCAGTCCTCACTCCTCAGCTCCTCTTGGTGGTACACATGGAGGTGGATACAAGAGGACAGGAGTGAGCGAGGGAGTGACTGCAAGCTTTTAAAACCCCAGACGCTATACCTTTTGATAGCTGGGCACTATTTGATAGCTTCACAATTTCTAGCTGGATTTGTAAGGTAGAACTGGGGTCATGATATTGGGAATGAGGACGCCTCCAGGAAACAGGGGAATAGTGTATGTTTCACTGATGCTACACTCTACTTTGGTGGACTCGTCCCTTTCTTGTGACCCTTCTGTGAGAAGATATCCAATTGTCGACTGATGGGTTTTGGAGCTCCACTCTAACCTCCCTCATTCTCCACAATATGATTACTTATTTAGGGTCTTTTGATACCTGTTACTTGATCCCATTGACAAATGAATTTTAATTTAAAAGTTGGTTTCATAATAAGAAAAAAATGCAGCTTCCTGGAAAAGATTGTTGCTCAGTGGACTGAGTTGTGTCCACTTCCCTCGGCCAAGATTTTCAGAATCAAGAAATTAATCTCCATTTTCATGATATGATGTCATTATCCTATGTGTTATAAATTCTGACCTCCATAATGTTGACGAGGCAGAATTAGAAGCAATTATGATGGTGAGTTAGGTTACAATCAACAGGATTAGACTCACTGACTCACTTACTGCCATCGAATCACAGAAATGGTACAGGAGAGAGTAGACCCGCCCCTGTGTTCCCGGGACTGTAACTCCACAGGAATACATAGCCTCATCTTTCTCCCCAGAGGAGCTGGCTGGTGGGTTCAATCTGCTGACCGTTTGAATGGCAGCCTGATATGTAACCCCTACACCACCAGGGTGTCTCCCTCTCCCATGTGACCCTCCAAATGTGATCTTATTTGGAAATAGCATCTTTGCGTTATAATGAATGCGCTTGAGATCATAGTGAAATGAGGGCTGGCGGCCTAATTCAGTGTGACCGGTGTCCTGATAAGAAGGGGTAAAGAGACCCAGAGAAACACACAGAGAAAAGATAGCCAGGTGAAGACAGAGGTATGGATTGGAGCAATGATGTTGCAAGCCAAGGAGCACCTGGGGCCACCAGAAACTGGGAGAGGCCTGGGAGGCTCCTCCCCTAAAACCTTGGAAGGACCTAGGTCCTGCCACACCCGGATCTTGTGCTCCTACACTGCAGAGTTCTGAGAGAATCCACTTCTGTTCTTATAAGCTCTCTGGCTCGCTTCTGCTCCACTGTTATGACAGCCCTAGGAATTTAGTGCCCCAAAATCGAAAGTCTGGAGATTTCAAGCGTGGGGGGAACCTTGGAGCCTGAGAAGGGAACAAAATACAGGTTTCCCTTTTAGAGGTTGTTGTCAGTACAAAGCTGAGCCACTTTGGAAAAATTAGTAATGATAAAGGAACTATGTATTTACCACACCTGGCTTATGTTATAGCCATGTTAACAGTACAACTCAATTTGCACTCCTTTGACTCCTTTGATTGGTTGCCAGAAGCAAAGCCTCTCCCCCACTCCCAAAGTCTTTCTGTCTTGCCACTTCCCAGCAGTCTCAAGGGCTCTCACCAGCAGGTCTTTCCCCCACCACTGCCCCAGCACTTCAGCGCACAAGCCAGACCAAACCAAACCAAACCAAACCAAAACACATGGTGCGCACCACACAAGAGGACCAGTAAAAAACGTATGGGCTCCAGCTTACACACGCACGAGTCTGATATAAACAACACATGTTTCAACATGTCTGTGTCATCAGTAGGTGTCTGCAGACAAGTGTCTCAGTAACACATTCACTCCGTGTCTCCTTAGGGTGCCTCAAAACAAAACAGCAACAGAAAGGTCCAGTCAAAAACGGTGTGGGCTGAGAGGATCCCCTTGGTCAATTAAATTCAACACAGAGATATCAGCTCAGAAGTTTAGGGTGACTGGGGGGATCCCCAAACATTTTCTCAAACATTGATACATTTTCCCAAACATTGATACATTGATACATCCCCAAACATTGATACATTTTCCCAAACATTGACACATTGATACATCCCCAAACATTGATACATTTCCCAAACATTGATACATTGATACATCCCCAAACATTGATACATTTTCTGGAAGGACAGAGGACTGTGATGGAGTTGTATCACAAAGCAGCTTTAAGAAAATGGAAAACTGTGCTTGTGAGAAAAAAACCCAGGGAAGTTGTGGCAAGAATTTTTTTTCCATCACAACAACACCCCTGCTCATTCTCATTCTTCCAGGGAAGCAAGGGCTGTCCTGGGAGAATCTTACTGGGAAACCTTGCCCCATCCACCTGCCAGCCCTGATATTACCCCTGCTAAATTTTTTTCATTCCCCAAACTGAAAAAACATTGAAAAGGAACATGATTGGAGTTCCTTGTTGTGATACTTTGACTTGGTGTAAATCAAACAGCACAGAATATGGGGAGAAGGGTTAAAAAGGTAGAAATTACCCATTCAAAAGTGTTGAAGACCAGATTTTAAGCAGGACATATTGACCGGGGAAAGGGAGGGTGTGTTAGTCTGGGTAAACTAGAGAAACAAATCCATAGACATGCATATGGATATAAGGAAAGGGTTTATATACAAGAGGAATGGGACATTGAGAAAGAATCCCAGCCCAGTCCAGTTCAAAGTCATAAGTCTGATATTAGCCCATATACCCGATATTAGTCTATAAAGTCTCCTTCCGACTCACAAAGTCACAGGCCAGTGAATGCAGAGTCTCAGTGCCAGCAGGGGTCTCCCCATGGTTCCTCACTTCTAGGGCTCAGGGTCCATTAACAGCATCCAGTGATGGTAGAAGCAACTCAGCACTGGCAGGGGTCTTCACGTGGCTTCTCCAGCTTCAGAGGTCTGGTCCCATCAGGGTAAGGCCACCTGGCTTCTCCTCTGGCTCCCCCAGCTTCTCAGACACTGCCATCTTGTCTTGTCCGTAGTTTGTCGTCTCTGAGACTAATTCCCAACAACTGGGGAGATAACTTCTCATCTCCATGAAGGAAATATAAAGAGATTTCCCAGATGTAACAGGAGAAAGCCATGCCCACACGGAGGCCTCATTGGCTGCTCAATGGCTATGTCCAGATTAACAGGCTAGACTTCACCCCTACATCTCAATCATGAGATTAACATAAGCACATGACCGCCACAGAGGTGATCTTGATTAAAAATTTGGTCTATATGGAGCAACAAAAATGTTCATAGAAAGCAAAAAATAGTATTGTAATATATTTATTTAATTTTAAAATGCCTCAGGGGGCTGAGCCCCGGTGGCGTAGTGGTTGTGCACAGGACTGCGGCCCACTGGGACGGAGGTTCAATTCCAGCCGTGGGACTGGGCCTCCTACTCCCACCACCGCGCAGAGCAGTGATGCCCCCCCCCCCAAAAAAAATGCCTCAGGATGTGGGACATTTTAAATTGTTAAAAAGTGAGACATCTGGTCACCTTATTGAAATTGCACATTCAAAGGTGTTTAAAAAGTAGTTTCAGATTTCAATTTTGTTTCATTAATAATAGTTTCTATGACTTTTGACTTTTTATCAGCCCTTTGTGTCTTCTCCTCATGCGTATATGCATATATTTAGAATAAAACATTGTCCATTGCAACACTGTTACCCATACAATTTAGCTCATCACTTGTGCAGTCATCACTACTACCCATGTCCAATGTTTCCATTACCCTTCTCTGAAGCTCAGTGTCCCTGAGGCAGCGAGTCTCCTCCCTCCCCACTTCCTCCAGTTAGTCCCGGGTTCTCAAACTCAGCACCGTTGCATAGCAACCTTATAGGACTAGCAGAGCTGCTTCCACAGGTTTCCACGTCTGTAAACCAATTTGGAAGCAGAAGGCCTTATCTATCTCACAGTGAGTGGCTCCTGGTTTTGAACACTGACCTTGGGCTTAGCAGCTCAGTCAGTAACACACTCTGGCCACCAGGATGCCTTCCTGGTAGCCTCCAAGAGAGGCGTTAATCTCTGTCCACTTGCCGTGTCTACAGACTTTGTGTGAGCGGGATTGCCTCCTCCTTGTCCTGTTGTGTCGGACTTCATTCACTCAGCATAACGTTTTGAGGGTTCTCCTGCGAGTCGTTCATGTATGATGACCACTGCCCCAAAGTCACTAAAAGCAAGGTCTCCTGCAGGAAGACAAGGGGTGCTCCCCTTTCCTTCTTTCCCACCGCCCACACCAGATCCAAGACCCTGCAGAGCCTTGACTCCTGGAAGCTCCAAATCCAGTGCAAAATACCCTGCACAAAGCCTGCCAGGAACAACTCCAAAACCCACAGCTCAAAATCTGAGAGCAGCTCTCCAGGAGCGCCCAGGCTGTGAGCCTTTCCCCAGCAGAAGGCCTAGTCTTTCTCTCCCTGAGACGGTGGGGGAGTGGACCTGGCAGCTTTTCAGACCACAGCTCTCTCAGACACACTCTGACCCATTCAAATCTTACTGCCTGGGAGCCTCGGTTACCTATGCAAGTTGTATTTTTTATTTACTTTTAATTAAAAGATCATTTTACGGGGGGCTCTTACAACTCTTATAGCAATTCTTACATCAACTGTATCATGCGTATTTGTACATAGAATGCCGTCATTATTTTCTAAACATTTACTTTCTATCTGAGCCCTTGCTATTAGCTCCTCTTGTTTCCCCTCTCTCCATCCCCCTGGTGACCCCTTGACGAATTATAAATTATTATTATTTTCATATCTTACACAGACTGCCATCTCCCTTTCCCTCATGGTTTCTGTTGTTTGCTCCCCTTGGAGAGGGAGGGGGGTATGTGTCCATCATTGCAATCAGCTCCCCCTTCCCCCCCTCCTCTCTCCACCATCCTCCTCTCCTCCTGGTACGGATGTGAGGACAATCTGCTGTGATAGTCACCCCATTGATCGCCAGAGTCAATCCGGCTGAGCTGGCTGGCTGGATGGGTATCCCCTTCCTCCCTCACTGGTCCCTGGTGTTCCTCCCGAAGCTGTACGCTTGGTCGAAGAGGATGACCTTCTCTGACAGGAGGAACGTCCTTAGTTCAAGGGTATAGGAGTCGCTGCTCTCCCCTGCTTGAACCTCCAAACAAGTTGCATTTTTTAAATGTCTTCCCAAACTAAACTCCAAAATCACTGCTATCGAGTCTATTCTGACTCATGTAGATCAGGGGTGATGCTGTGGGTTTCTGAGAATATAAATCTCTGTTTTGTTGGGGGTCCATACAATTCTTATCATAATCCATCCATCCATCCATTGTATGCCAAGCACATTTGTTGCTCTCATCATTCTCAAATTTGTACATTGCTTTGTACTTAAGCCTTTGGTATCACTTCCTCATTTTCCCCTCCCTCCTGCACCCCCATTCCTCATGAATCCTTGATAATTATAAACTATTATTATTTTCCCATATCTTACACTGTCCAATGCCTTCCTTCACCCACTTCCTGTTGTCCATACCCCAGAGAGGAGGTTAAATGTAGATCTTTAAAATAGGTTCCCTCTTTCTAACCTACATTCCCTCCACCCTCTCGGTATCGCTACTCTCACCACTGGTCATGAAGGGATTATCTGTCCTGGATTCCCTATGTTTCTGATTCCTATTTGTACCAGTGCACATCTTCTGGTCTAGCCGGATTTGTAAGGTAGAATTGGGATCATGATAGTGGATAATGGAGGGGAGAAAGCATTGAATAACAAGAGAAAAGTTGTCTGCTTCATCATTGCTACCATGCATCCTGACTAGCTCATCAACTCCCCACAACTCTTCTGTAAGGGGGTGTCCCATTACCTACATATGGACTTTGGGTCCACATTTATAATGATATAATTTTTAGTTCTTTGATGTTTGATACACGATCCCTTCGACACCTCATGGTCATACAGGCTGCTGTGCTTCTTCCAAGTGGGCTCTGCTGCTTCCGAGCTTGATGGATGCTTGTTTACTTTCAAGTCTTGAAGACCCCAGATACTATATATTTTGATAGCCAGGCACCATCAGCTTTATTCACTGCTTTTGTTCATGTACACATTTGTCTTCAGTGATTGTGTCAGGAAGGTGAGTATCATGGAATGCCAATTTAATAGAACAAAGTATTATTGCATTGAGGAAGTACTTGAGGGTAAGTCCAATGCCCATCTGCTGTTTTAATATTAACCCTTTAAGTATATGCATGTGCATCTATTTCCCCATTATCATATTTACCTATGTGCATGCCTGCATTTAGACCTCTATAAATGCCCTTTGCCTCCCAGTTCTTTCCTCTATTTCCTTTTACTTTCCTCTTGTCCCACTATCATGCTCAGTCTTCACTTAGTTTCAGTAATTTCTCGGTTACATTGTTCTTAATCGAGCCCTACCTGGCCCCTCACACCCTCCTTTTCACTGATTTTGGATCACTTGTTGTTCCCTTATCTCTGGGTTGATCAGCACCACCTCCTTTTCATCACCTCCCCCTCTCTCATACCACCACCCCCAACCATCAGCCTGTTGTTTTCTCTTCCAGACTTTTCAACAAGCCTATCTTATCCAGATAGACCTACGGAGCTAATAATATGCACACAAAAACAAGACATAGCAAGATGAAGTGACAAAAGAAAACAAAACTATCACAACAACAACAAAAAACTATGTCGGGAAAAATACATATAAATAAGTAACAAATAAAAATAATAATAATAAAAGAAAACCCTGTAAATAGTACCAGATCTGTTTGTTGGCCTCTAGGAGTGTCCTTTGGTCAAATCTGATGGAGTGCCATGTTCTGACCCCAAAGTCGATCCTTGGCACTCCCGCAGGACCTCCATGCTCGGCTCCCCCCACTGCTCTGCTGCACACCCATCGTGTGGTGGGGTCAGACCCGTGCAATCCCGACCCCATGAGACTAACTCTTACGGAGGCTCCTGCTGAGCTGCTGGTGGTTTTTCAACTACTGGCCTCGTGGTTAGCAGCCCAATTTGTAACCATTACAGGTAGCAGAAAATATAAGCATATATAGTGTCCAAATTGTTGGCATATCTTGTTTTCATTAGTGAATTGCATGCAAAATGAGTGCTTAGCCAATTAATAGCAACTATTTTAAAATATATAACAGAATTTTCTTCAATTTTAAAGTTTCTGTTACATATAGAACTATTAGATATTAGAATCTAACATCTCGTCAGTTAAAAGCCAGAGAGTAGAAGTCACCAATATTACCATAACAAAGAAAGATATTATATTTTCTGGACTAAGTGTTTTCCAATGTCAAGAAGATTTTAAAAAGGTGCTTTTGAAAAATAAAAAAAATCTCAAGTTTTCTGAATTCTCATTTTCTGAATATCTTGTTTTAATATCTGTCTGTCACTTTTGATCACAATAAGTTGACATTTGCTAAAGCACCCTTGGTGGCACCCCGGCCACCAATGGAAGTTGGCCTCCAATGGGAAGGTCAGAGCTTCTTGCAATTAGAGACTTGGTGTCTGGTCCCATTAAAGTACAGGCTAGTAAGTCCTGTGGGACAGTTCTCGGTTCTGTAAGGTTTCTGTGAGTCAGAATTGACAGGACATAGCAACAATACATATTTTGAGGGTCTGCCCTGTGTCCATTCCTGAAGCAAACATGTTTTCCTATTAGCTCACCCCATTCTCACAGAGAGCCTGGGAAGCAGGAGCCACTAATTCCCCCCACTTTAAAGATGAAGAAGCAAAGGTTTGGTAACATCAACTCATAGATTATTCAAAGTCACAGGGCTAGTAAATGGGGGTCCAAGATCTGTCTGATTCAGAGATCACGGTTACACTTCCTGACTTAGGTGGAAATTTTGTCTAAATGTCCTCCATTTCGGTTACATCGAATGTATCTGCTTTATTAGCTTCCCAGGTATGAGAAAACTTCTGTCCAGATTTTTAGAGAAACCCAAACCAAAAAAGGCCCCTCTGTCCTTTCAGATGCTCTTTTAGTTCTTGGATCTGAGAGAATTTTTCTGTGCAAATATAAATTAGTCCTCCAACCGTGCTGCCCTGTGACAGAGACTGAAGACTTTTCTTTCTTGTGCTCTTCTGAGATTCATAATGTTATACATTTTGTATGGACAACAGTGAAATTGGAGAGTGCATGCTAAGTTGGTCCCTTGGACCCTATCCAGCGAGTCCTTCATTGGCCAGAATCATTGGGGCCCCCACCTCTGGGCTTAATATCTATTTAGATACTTAGTAAGGATCTATTTCTGAAACCCTCATGAATCATGATGGGTTGATCTTGGACTGATCGTGGAGATGAGACAGGATCAGGCATCATTTCATTCTATGGTATGTGGAGTGCCTGTGAGCGTCCACTACACAGGAGGCAACAACAATATGAAAAACCGAAACAACCGTCCATCTTCAGCTCAAGAACAGCTGTAAGTCAACCTCTCTCCCCGAGACCACCCACCTGGATCTTCCTTATCATCGCCTCTCCCTCAACTCACCTGCTCTTCATTTCTTGGCTCTGCCTTTTCTGACTGCAAGGTGGCCTCATGATTGGACCATCTACAAACCCATCTTCTGGTGTTTGCTCATTGGTCCCACAACTTCCTTCCAGTGGGATCCCCCATGAAGCCACACAGCCCTTCTCACCTAGAGTGGGAATCACACAATGAAACCCCATCAAGGAGAGAAGGAAGAAGCCATGTATCGAATGCAAGACCTTTTGCAGGGGTCCCCTACCCTCCACAACAACTTGGCATCTAATTATTCTCCATTGACCTTGTGAGACTCCATAAAAGACCAGCTAGCATTAATTCAAATCAGAAGCAGAGGAAGAAAAGAGGAACAATGGGAACTTTACCCAAGACTAAATGCAAACCTGTGCTATAGGAGGTCTTTGCTATGAGGGGATCTTGACTTTGCCCAAGTCACTCCTGTAGTCAAAAAGAGCAGGCGATCCCAAGTAATTGCACAGGCCAGTATGCAGACTAGCAGGTCAAGTGATTTGTCCAAGGCCCAAAATAGATAAGACTGAGCTAGGACTGCCCCATAGAAGAGGCCAGCTAATACTACACCTGGCAATACTCTCCCCAAGTTCCATCTCAGCCAGAGCTGCTTCTTGAATAAGAAGTGCCCATCATCACTGACAGGACTGCAGAAGACATTGGCTGCTGTGGGTTTGTCTTTTCCTAGGATTGTGCGAAGGAGCTGTGGCCATGAGGGGACCAGGCCCTCCCACCTGCTCTATCCGAATAAGAAGTTGAAACCAATCAAACTCCAGCACATAGCAGAGGCCAAAGGAGCAGCGCGGGGGAGGAGAAGAACTTCAAGATGTCACACACTTCCGTATTCCTGCCCCACTTCCTGCTTCACCCTGCAGGCAGCATAAAACTAATAGGCTTGTCATCTGGGGAGATAACATTAGCCTCATCATTACCATTTTATTAAATAAGTCATTTTAAATTAATTACGTTGCACTCTGGAAAGAATTAGCTCTGGTTGACTTTTCCCTTCCTGCTGATGATCGCATTGGTAGAATTCATTAGTCCTGCAGACAAACCCGAGTGTTTGTACGTGCTCAGAGGCAGGCAAGCTCATCGGCTCTGACAAATGCTTGGGTTGGGGGGGGAGGGGGGGGCGGGGCGGAAACCTGGGAGAGCTCGAGTTTTTTATGGCAGCCTGACCTGGGGTCCACTGGGGTCCTCTCACAAGACACGGGCCCTCGATGCCAGTCACTGTTCTTCTCACTGGTTGGTTTTGCCCATTGCTTCTCCTTTGAGCTTTATGGGGAAATCAGGTGAATGAGCATGTCAACCACTTTCCTGGCCATTTGGTAGTCTCAAAGGACAGCTGGAGATCGTGCTCTGCAGAAGTGTTGAACACTGCGGTGAGAACAACCTCTGGTGGACCCCTCCAGAGCACTGGGTGATGAGCAGTCTCACATTTGAGTTCTTTATGAGCCATCCTACCTGTGGAAGGGTCCTTAACCGAATGGTTCCCCTAAAAATCTGTCTCAAATTCCTGGCCCCTTGACACTGTGGTTGAGAATCTGTTCGGAAATAAAGTTTTCTTTTGTTCTGTCAACGACACCATAGTAATGTAGGCTAAGCGCTCATCCTCATCACTTCTGCATTATAAAAAAAAAAAATCAGAATAGGCACCAAGCTGGATTAAAGCCCCCCAGGCCTGCTAATCTGTGATGATGCCCCTTCCTCTGCTGCCCACATGTACATAGCGGATATGTGCACTGCTACTCCCTGTGTATGAGGAAAGCTCCAAATGTTTGGTGGAAAAGTGGAATGGAATGAAAATGAAATTTTTCCACAAACTTATTGAAGCTGCTTCACATACGTGTGTGGATTATATGTACATACACATGAATTATATACATATATGCCTTATCTATCCATGATGTAACACTTTTAAAAATGCACCACAATATCAGCAACAGAGGGCAAAAATGGTGTACACCATTCTAGGAGGAGATGAACTGGATTATAAAAGCTTCAATAGATAGATACAGTAACAGTAGTCATACAGGTACTACAAAAGAATATTGCACAAGTTCTACAGCAAATACATCAGGGAACTTAGTTGTTCAATCAAAATAAAATTCTATTGATCTCTTGCAACAACAAAAAACTGACTTTCACCAATTTTGGTTTATAATAAATGTTTAATCGTAAATGAACCAGTTAGTAATATTAAGCACCATGTCCCATGCAACAGGTAATAAAAAAAACTAAAAACACATAAGTTAAAATTTTTCCTGTTAGATAGATATTACTTCCAAATAGTTCCTGGGCATTTGCTATGTTTGCTTTATATAAAATTATTACTTGTGTTGATATGACATTAGATGAGTGCTAGATTGCCTCTGGGTGTTTGTCAACCATACTTTACGTTGAAAACGATAAATGTCATTGTCCATGAAACTTAGAACTTAATGATATGTAAATGATATGCAGTTCAACGGCAGTGTGATTGAATGAATTTGCAGGGGGTGGCTTCTTTGAGGGCTCTTGTTTATGCACACCACCTGAGGCTGCAGCTCCCATTGGGTTTTGACCAGGATGTGCACAACAGCATACACGTGTTGACATCCTGGCAATGAACACTGCTGGCCCTCCCAGCCACAGCTGTTGGATTAGCAGATGGGGGTGGACAAGCCAATCCTCTCAAATGGATCTTGAGACTTGCTATCTATCAGTATGATCCCTCTTTGCTCAGCAACCACTCATGTTGCTCCAGTTGCATACTGGAAGATTGTAACAAGAGTCAGACTCAACAACTCACCCCCACCTCTTATTTATTAGAAAGGAATCCCATGAGCTTGAGCCACTGGACGTATGGATGGGTTGTGATCAAAGTTGTAAGCGTCCCCAATAAAATAATTACAAACTTTTTAAAAAATAAAGAAATATCCTTTCAAGAGACCGGCCAAGAAAAAGAGTTTCAGTTACACGATAAGGAACCAAAATGGTATTGCTTGAATAACCTTGCACCTGGGCACCCTCATGACCTTGCATGAACTTGACTTCCGGCCAGCACATACATGCTCACGTGTTGTATCTGGTATCAGATCTGTTCAGCGTCCTGTTAGTTCTTTCCACAGCTCTGCTTGCCTTTCCTTATGCTCTGCCTGGTTGGCATCTGTGGATCTTCACTTTGGACAACTGCTGTCCCTGTGTCACTGATGGCCTAAGCACATGCTTTTCTTGCTTGTTGGCTGATCCATGCTGCTAGACACAGACACGGGGGGAGATAACAACCCCCCTCCCCCAAAGAATACCAAAAGCTCACTGGTAGGCACCAAAGTAAGACAGAAAGAAGTTCATGGAAGGCATCCACATTGCTGAGCTCTTGACGGTCAGCCTCCAAAACTGTGAGAAAATAAAATTCTGTTCTTTAAAGTCACCCTTGTGGTCTCTCTGGAACAGCAGCACTAGGAACCTAAAGCACTCTCTAATTTTCCTCTGAGTCTGGGATGCAACACCTACCGCCCAGGATTGCTGTGAGGACTGTGAGCTGTACTCACAACAGCTGCAAGCTAGCCGAGGGTGTGGCATGTTCTGGACACGGCTGTAGGTACTTCACACGCGCCACCTTCCTGGGTCCTGATCATAGTCCCCTCCACACAGAGCATACAGAAATGAGACGGTCATTAAAGATACTTTAAAGATACTTGGTTGGCCTCCATAGCCCATGCCCTGAATTCAGAGAGCTAGGAGCCCTGGTTGTGCCATGGTTACGCATGGGGCTGCTAACCACAAAGTCAGCAGTTTGAAACTACCAAGCGCTTTAAGGGAGAAAGATGGCGCTGTCCGTTTCCAGAAAGAGTTCCAGTCTCAGAAATTCCCAGGGGCAGTTCCACTCTGTCTTAGACGCTGTATCAATGGCAGCGAGCAATTCTATAGCTAATGGATAAGAGTGTTAAGACAAAAAATATTTGTGGCAGTCATGTACTCTGGTGCCAATTTGATTAAGAGTGTAGAGTAAAGTGACCAGAGTTTAAGCAGGACATCAGTGAACAGGGGGCGGGGGGTGGAGGGGAGGAGTTCTTGATTAAAAATTTGGTCTATATGGAGCAACGAAAATCTTCATACAATGCAAAAATAATATTTTAATATATTTATTTTAATTTTAAAATGCTGTGGGACATTATTAAATTGTTCAAAAGCAGAAAACTGGTCACTTTTGTGTAGGGGTGCAGTCTAGTCTGTCACTCTGGAGATAACCAATAAGACCTCTGTGTGGGCCTGGATATCTCTGAGAACTCTGGGAAATCTTGTGATATTTCCTCCATGGAGATGCTCTGCTGACAAGACAACATGGCAGCATGCTGATAGATGCTGAGTCCTGGAATCTGGAGGAGCCAAAGGAGAAGTCACATGGGCTTGCCCTGACTGGACCAAACGTCTAGGGCCGGAGAAACCACGTGGAGATGCCTGCCCATGCTGAGATGCTTGGAAGGCCAAGGGGAGACCTGCGAGCGCTTAGATACCAGTGCTGAGATGTTTCCACCACCACTGGATACACAAGACTCTGCACCCACTGGCCTGTGATTGTCTTGGCATCACTAAATGTGCTTCGTGAATCTGAAGAAGACTTTATAGATTGGTATCGGACATATGGGCTAATTTCAGACCTATGGACTTGGACTGGACTGGGTTAGGATGCTTTCTCAATGATCCATTCCTCTTGTTTATAAACTTCTTCCTTATATACATATGTGTGTTCACGAATTTTCTTCTCTAGTCTACCCGGACTAACACAATATTTAAAAGAAATTCTGGCACATATGAAAAATAATCATCAACCCTTGTGATTGCTGATAACGATGTACTTTAGTAGCCATGGAAACTGGGTGAGAAGGGACACTGGCACTCCCAGAACCTAGCATTTCCTGCTTTTCCACAGCCCTCCTTGCTGAAAGGGGTCCTAGTCTGCAATTCCATGCAGGAAGCCATTCCCTCTGTTGTTACTGCTAGCTGCTGTCAAGTCCACTCAAGTCCAATGGCCATCCCCTGCACAACAGAACAAAATTTTGCCGAGTCTCGCACCATCCCCATGGTAACTTCTGGACCTGACCATTGTTATCCACAGGCTTTCCGGTGCCTGATTTTTAGAAGTACGTTATTGGGCCTTTCTTCCTACTTCAGCTTCATCTGGAAGCTCTGTTAAAATCTCTTCAGCATTTTCACAACATGGAACTTCCACTCACAGACAAGTATCGACTGCACAAGGCACATTGACCAGAACTCGAACCCAGATCTCCTGAAAGAAAGGTGAAGAGTCGGCCACTAAGCCACGAGTGCTCCATGCACTTCCGAACGTTCCCAAACATAGAACCTGTTAGGCTTGAGAAATACAAAGGAAGCTAGGTAACCATCTAGCTGGTCTCCCTGGAGTTACAGCTAAAGGAATGGAGGCCTGGAAACGTCCTTGTGCCAGTGAGAACAGGAGCCCAGCATGGAGTGTGCATCACTGACAGCTCAGGGCGTTTGCACCACAGCATAGTTGATGGACTATACTGTTATTTGCATATTGCTTTTGATAAATCTGCATGCTGGGCTCCAGAGATGCACATACTGTGTGAGATGAAATAAAGAATTTATGGACCTTCAATTCAAACTTAATCATCAACACTTGGCACATGAAATACAGAACAGAGTCCAGACTGCCAGGCAGGGGCTGCTCAGAGCCTGCTTAGGAGGACAGATGTGAAGGCAGGAGGCAGCCTTCCAGGTATGTCCAGTGAAGCCCAGGGGCCACTGGCCAAAGACGTTGATGATGGCCCATGTAGAACCCATGCACAGATCCAGAACACAAGATCATCCACTGTAGCTGTGGAGACGGAGGTCCCGAGAAGAAAGGCGACATTCTGAAAAAATCACTGGAAAGCTCACAATAGTCACGACCCCAGCCTTCTCACTCCCATCCCTGTAATTAAGGACATACCTTGGGTGAAGCTCCCGAAAGTTCTCACTGCTGAAAGGCCATCTGGTCTCTGGTTGGGAAAGGAGGGGCCCAGGATTGAAACAAGCCTCCTTATTGGTTCCAAGTAATTGTCCACAGGATGGCCCAGAGATCTGAGCACAGGTAAGCACTGTGCCCAGTGGGGGCAGGAGTGGTGCCCTGAAGGCATATCCCTGGAGAAGGCAGGCCCTAATCCTGGTCTGCTTGGCCAAGAGCCATGGTTGGGGAAAAGTCAGAGGAAGTGCCAAAAGTCGGCCCATTGAGTTGGTCCCTGGTAGTAATCTTATAGGACAGAGTACGCCTACCCCCTGTGGGTTTCCTCCTCTTTTTCTGGCAGAGGAGAGTGAGCAAGAACTGAAAACACCTGCAGAGACAATCAAAGGCAATGCAGCTCCAGCCCTGATGGTATAGGGGAGAATGGCAGGCTTGAAAACCCAGGAATAGCCAGGGTCACCTTCTTGGATCCCAACAAAGAACACGATGGAAAAGACCTGGGAGGGGCCCCACAGCTGCAGGTAAGGAGACGCCCCTGGGGTCCCTAGATCAGAAACTACCATCTGTGTGATTCCTCGCCACCTTGAGAGCTAAAGGTGAGCTGACTGTCAACTCCCTGCTGGTTTGCAATGGTCTTGTCTGTAGAGACTTTGCTAACCATAGATAGGGAACTCACTGGTCAGCTTCACACTGGCCACAAGAAGCACCTCCTTCTCTAGAAGTGGTGAGGGACAGGAAAGGATCATATTTCTGGATTGGCCTGAAATCACCTCTGAGACAAGCCAGTGGGCCTTCTGTGACTTGGGTTTAGGTCTTCTTGCAGACCCTTCCTCTCCAACCCAGGGCCCTGGTCTCCCCTCTAGGTCAGGATGGGAGAGTCGGACAGCATAGGACACAATTTGGGTTTGGTGCATGTTATAAAGAAAGACAGAATCTCTCCTTTCCCACAACTTAGTAGATAGGGACGGCAGTGCATATTAGTTCGGGGTTGACTTGAGAAACAAATTCATTGATACTCATATATCTGTAAGAAAGAGTTTTATAGGGGAAGAGGGGAGGGAGCGGGGAAGTGAGGAACTAATGCCAAGGGCTGAAGTAGAAAGAAAATGTTTTGAGAATTATGGCAACAAATGTGCTTTGCATACAATGTATATATGTGTGTATGTATGGATTGTGATAAGAGTTGTATGAGCTCCCAATAAGATGATTTTTTAAAAAGAGCTTTATGACAAAGAGCAATGGTATGTCAAGAAAACATCCCAGTCCAGATCAAGTCCGTAAGTCTGATATTAGCCAATCTTTCCAATACTATTCCATAAATCTCTCCTCAGATTTACACAGCACATGCAATAACGCAGGATTCAGGGAGATCACAGACTGGTAGGTGAAGAGTCTTGTGTATCCAATAGCAGAAGAAGCATCACGGAGCTGGCACAGGTCTCCAGGTGGCTCAATGTGTCTTGTCAACAGGAAGGTGAAGCAGGCTCTCATGGTCTTGTCAACAGAAATATGAAGGTGAAGCAAGTGTGGCCCACCTCCAGGGAGAAAGAGGGGAGGCTCCCAGACTCCTCATGAGAAGGCACACCCACAAGGAGGCTGTATTAGGCTGTGTGACCTGATTGACAGGGTAGACTCCATCCCTACCCATATTTGTCAAGGTGATGTGGAATTGTGTAGCTACCACACAGGGGTACCTGATAAGAACTCTTCGTTATGCTTATTTATTTGTCAAATATGAGGATCCATTCTTGGAAACATTGTTCAAGCTCGTATGTTTGGATGGCTGACAGCACCTCCCTCGTCTTTTTCTTCATCTCTTCAATATCGTCAAATAGCTCTCCTTGCATGTTCCTCTGCATTCACAGAAACACAAAGAAGTTGTATGGAGCGAAGTCAGATGAGCAAGGGAGGCACGTTGTTTTTTGACAAAAACTGGCACACTAAGATGAGCGGGCGCACTGTGGTGGTGGCAGAACCAGTCCCCCATTGGCCACAAATCAGGTCTTTTTTGTTGCACACCATTACAAAATCTTTTCGGAGCCTCTAAATAGAGACTGACTAACAGTCTGACCTCGTGAATGAACTCCAAATGCACCACCCCCCACTTCAAAAAAAATGAACATCGGATTGGGGGGTGCCCCCTCATATATCAGTGAGGCATTCCAGCGAGGTCCAACACAAGTCCATATGCTAATGCTGATCCGTGGTCCTTTACAGACTCGGGTGGTCACCTGCCAGAGGTGCAGAGTGGTGAACCTGGAAGCAGATCCCAGCCCCCTGGGGGTCGCCTCCCGTGGCTCCCTCGGCTGGTGGAAGAAGGGCAGGGCCTCACCAGCTCTCAGCACCCAGTGACCCCCACGAGGTCACCTCAGGAGGCAGACCTGCAGTTCCAGTGAAGCCCCAGCTGGGAGGAAGACGAGAGAGAGGCAGTTCCCCAAGTCCTTTACGCGTGCAAAGGGCCACACCCCCAAGGGGGTATCATCAAGCCACCACTTGATTGACAGGTTTGACTCCACCCACAGCCGGGAGCGGATCATCACCGCTTCTATAACTCTCTTTCAATGGCCCAGTGTGGTAGACACCATCCCTAACTACCAGATTGCGTCATTGAAAGATAGCTATGAAAACATGAGTCATGCATGTGCAGGTCACACACCAAGGATCCCAGAGACTCATCGAGATACTTCCAGTTCTTATGACTTCATGGTCTACAGATCAATCTTCCCTTAATGTACTGAAATGGAATCTTTATCATCACCGTGATAGCCATGAAGCTATTTCGTGCGTGAAAACCAACAGCCAGCGTCAGCAACAGCCAGCGTCAGCGTCAGTCAGCGTCAGCTCCGTCCTCCTGTTGCTCCAGCTCTGCTGCCTAATCGAACAGCAGAAGCTATCAACTCTCTTCTCTAATGGTGTCCCTTCCTCAGCCCCTTGGGCCTGCTGGGCCGGCCCACACCACAGTCACCTCATGCCCTGTGTGTGGTTCAGCATCTGGAGGGGGCTCTGCAGTCTGTTCTCAGCTCAGTTGCCAGAATCATCCTGCAGGTGTGACCTGTCAGTCACCTGCAGGACAGTGGTTTCCCAGCACATTCAGTAAAATCTATGGTACTGACCTCCCTCTTCCTCTGGG
>PVJH01012712.1:0-63292 GCA_004026705.1 Nesogale talazaci
AGAACAAGGAAATAATGCCTACTTTAAAATTTAGGTGTGTACTGGTTGTTTTCTTTTACTCTGCTTTTAAAACCTGTATGCTGAGCAAATAATCTGAGAAGCTTGAATACAGGAAGAAGAATGCAACACCCGTAATAGGTGTGTTAGTCCAGGTAAACTAGAGGAACAAATTCCATAGAGAAGCATATAGATATAAGGAAAAGGTTTATATATAAGAGAAATAGGACATTAAGAAAGCATCCCAATCCAGTCCAGTACAAAGTCATAAGTCCGTTATTAACCCATATGCCCGATATCAGTCTATAAAGTCTCCTTCCGACTCACGAAGTCACCGTTCATTGGGTGCAGAATCCCGGCTCTGGCAGGGTTTCCACATGGCTCCTCGCATCCAGGGCTGAGGGTCCATCAACAGCAGAAGCAACTCATCGCTGGCAGAGGTCTCCATGTGGCCGCCCCAGCTACAGAGGTCTGACTCCATCAGGACAAAGACGTGTGGGCTCTCCGCTGGCTCCTCCAGCTTCTTGGATGTTGTCATCTTGTCTTGTCTGTGATTCATCGCCTCTCACTAACTCCCAACAACTGGGAGAGATAGCTTCTCATCTTAGTGAGGGAAATAACGTGAGGTTTCCCAGAAGTCTCAGGAGAAAACCATGCCCACGTAGAGGCCTAAATGGCTACTCAATGGCTATCTCCAGATTAACAGGCTAGTAGACTCCACCCCTATATTTCAATCATAAAATTAACATAGCACATGATTGCCACACAGATAGGCGGATTAACAACCTGTGATATTCAAATGACCAACTTTGCTTGCTAAAAGATGACTTGAAACACTTTGCTGATTAAGATAGAAAACGACTGCCTTGAGTATGCATGACCCCTCAACCTCAAGGAAACAAAAATCATCACAAAGAGCCTAATCAATGGCATCATGTTGAGCAGTGAAGAGAAGATGTTCGTGCTCCATGATTCTTTGGATCCACAGTGAATGCCCACAGGAGCAGTAGGAACCAGAGAGGACATTTCACTGGGGAACTCAGCGGTCAAAGACCTCTTTTAAAAAGTAAATATGCCACTTTGATGATTAAGGTGTGTCCGACTTAAGCCAAGGGGTTTTAAATTACCTTTATGCATGCAAAAACTGGAACATGAATAAGGATGGTAGAAGAATTGATGTCTTTGAATTATGTTTTTTTTTAAAGTATCTTTCTAGGAAGTACAACAGAGTGTGTTCCTTAAATGTGAGGATGAGGAGACTTCTTCTGACATACTTTGAATGTTAGCAAGAAGGACTTTTCTATAGAATAGGATGTAATTCTTGACAGAGGTCCAATAAGAAGAAGGAAGACCGTCATTTAAATGAACTGACAAAGCAAAGGTTTAGTAAACACATTCTAATATCCAAGTACATATTGTGTTCTTTCAAACTTGTTTATAAAAATTATTTTATATTGAATTTCTTGAGTATATGCAAACTTTTTGATAGATTTGACATTATTTTACATCACATAATTTTTTAGAATATTTTTGTAAACTTTTAGTCTTTTATTTTAACATTGCTGATCATTCCCAGCTTATTTTAACATGATTAAAATTCTTAAGTGGCAGCATGATCCTTTTATTTGTCATCCCATAAAATAAAGTAATATCCATATCTCAGATAAGCTAGATAAGCCCATCAGGGATTTATTTTAATATTGGATTCATGTCTCTGAAACCAAGATGGCGTTGCAGTTATGTATGAAAAAAATACAAGAACCTGGAAGATTTTTGTAATGAAATCACGGTTAAACAAAAAGGAACATGCTTTCCTTTATACAATACTTTCAGTTAAATAATTCATGTACAGTTAGTACTTTATAAAAACTCATAATGATTTAACCTTTAGAACATCATTGGACTATTCCAATTCTACTAACAGTACAAGAAAATATCTGCAGAAAGCATTTTGTCAAAGAAAAGACTTACAGCCCGTGATTCCAGCTAGGATGGTATTATCCTACTTAAGTCCTCCCTGTGCGTGGGTTACCTGTCTTAAGGTAGAAGACTACTGCAATATTCTTAATAAAGTGACTAGAGACCAGGCCAATTGGTGCTGCCCAAAAGACAGCTAAAAAGAACTTGTTGAGGACTGGCTTCCTGGCTACCTCCAGAGCTCTCTATCTCCTGGCTTCTGCGTGGACCTGGCCTTTGAGATCATGACCATGCAGGAGAGAAAAGAAGAGTGGTGAAAATGGAAACCTAATGGAAAAACTAGTCCAATGGATAAATGGACCGTATAGACATCAGAGGCTACAAACAGGAGACCAGAACAATGAGACGATGCTTCCAGAAGGAAGGATTGTGGATCCAAGCGAGATGACATCATTGACAACTTCAATCTCCTTTCCATTTATCATGTTATTACCTGTTAGTCCAGTTGTGGAGATTTGGGTCTTCTTTACATTGAGTTGTCATCCAGACTTTGGACTGAAATATTGGATCTCCATCAGCCAGCCCTTCTCACTGTCAGCAAGCAAGGTTGTGTCATGTGCAGATCACAGTTTGTTGATGAGCCTCCCTCTAACCCAGACTATAAATCAAGCAGTGTTCTCTTATCCTGTTCACAGAACCGCCTTTTGATCCATGTATTGGTTTCACATGAAAAGAACAAAGTGTTCCAGAATTAAAAAAAAAAAGAAAAAGAACGTATTGAAGCAAAGTTAGATGGAAATTTTGGAAACGGCTTCCAGGCAATGGTTTCAGTTTTGATACATATGATTTATTAGACAGATGAGAATTTTAAGATATTTTAAGATATTTTAGATATTTTAAGATATTTATATGATGATATCAAGTAGACATTAACTTGTACATAAAAAGAAAAAGCACACATTTAACATGGACACAGCCCTTAGGATCCATCATCTTCATACTAAGAGCAGGAAAAAAACATCATAAAGTCCAAGAAAGCATCACATATTTGTTACTGTGAGGATTCAGCGCCGTGAGAATTGTTCTTGGTCATAATGTGACCTACTGTCTAAGCCTCCCAAGCACCATATGCAGGCCAGCAGGAAGCTGACTTGTAATAAAGTAGGCATGGAGCATGGCAAAAAGTAAGTATAGTAGGCCGAGCTATACTTCAATATTTGAGAATTAAATATTAGAAAAGAAATTAAGAATCCAAGATTAAATTGATACAAACCCCCCCTGGAAAAATACGCCAGCTTTCATGGCAGGAATATCGGCTATTGTTTTCATTTATTTTTCTGATTACAATATTCCATCCCCTTGGCAATTCTATGGTCAGTTTATTGAGAGGACAACTGTTTTGGAGCGGCAGTACCAAGAGTAGAACAAAAGGTGGTAGCCATGTATTTGAAGAGAGAAGATAGCCCTAACCCTGAGAAACAGGAGAGCAGTTTACCCCACCTGTCTGGTACAATTGTTTTGTTTTAAAATCATTTTATTAGTGGCTCTCAAAGCTCTTGTAACAATCCATACATTAATTAAATGAATCACATTTGTGCACATGTCGCTATCATCATATTCAAAGCATTTTCTCTCTACTTGCACCCTTGGTACCAGCTCTTTGATTTCCCCTCCCTTCATCCCTGTTTCTGTTAATTATGCTCTCCTGTTGTTCATCACCCTGGGGATGGAGGTGGGGGGTACTATATGCTGATCATTGCAATCTGTTTGCCCTTTCTTCCCCTACCTTCCCCCTACTCTGATGGTATCACTGCTCCCATTTCCATTCCTGAGGGTTTTTTCTGTCCTGAATTCCATGTGTTGAGAGTTCTTATCTGTACCAATGTACATGCTTCTGTCTAGCCAGATTTGTAAGGCAGAACTGGGTCGTGATGGTGGTGGTGGTGATGGTGGTGGGGAGTGGGGGTTCGGGGTGGAGCATGAGAGAACTAGAGGAATGCTGTGTGTTTCCTCGGTGTTATACTGCACTCAGGGTTACTCATTCCTTCCAGTGACCCTTCCATGAGGGGGATTGTCCAACTGTCAGCAATGGGCTTGGGGTCACCAATCTGACATTCCTAGCTCACATGAATATGATTGTTTTGGACCTTCTGATGTCTGATACCTGATCCCATCAACACTTCAGTGATCACATGGGCTGGTGTGCTTCTTCCATGTAGGCTTTGTTGCTTCCCTGCTAGATGGCCACTTGCTTACCTTCAAGACCCCAGACACCATCAGTGATCTTCAGCACATTTGCTTATGCACCCATTTTGCCCTCTGCAATCGTGGCAGCCAGGTGAGCATCACAGGTTATTAGGACAAAGAGTTCTTGTGTTAAGGGGAGACTTGAGTTCCCCGACCATTGTGAAAGCCTTTGAATTGGCTCCTATTTATGGTGGTCCTGCCTGAAGAGAAGATGTTGACTTTCTACTTTCCACTTTGCACTCAGAGATCTATGTGTCTTCTTCACGTCGTGATGTGAACTTAAAGTTCTTGGAGGCTGAATGGGCTGTTAATGTTAAAACATCAAATTATAAAAGCAGATTTTCGCCTTCTCATCAATTCCTAAGAAACCGTGATCCAAGTTACAGAAAGAAGAAAATGTAGAGCCAAGAAAGGCAGAAGCCGAGAGCCAAACTGTCCAGTTATGAAGAACTGTGCAAAGGATTGGATTACATTAAGTCCAAAGTAGAAAAGACACACTTTCCTTTCTCCTCTCCCCTCACGTTCCTGTGTTTCTCTTCTCTACTCTTCTTCTCCACTTCCATGGCTTGTGTTTGGACACAGGTGTGTATGTGTATACGCACTCAATAAAATTTAGCATGTATCCATGAGAAGAAGTTTTCCCCACACATTTATCAAAACCTCCTCATATTTTAGCAACTTATGCCCTCCTCCTCCTTTGTACCTCTTCCCCCATTTACTTCAAAATAGGTTCTTGAAATATCATGATCACTGAAAGTTTGCTTGATTTTAGAAATATAAACTCTCTGCCATAAGCTGATGCCAACTCCTGATGACCTTATAAAAGAAGGTACAACTGCCCTTGTGAGTTTCTGAGACTCACTCTTTCCTGGACGTTAAGGCCCCTCTTTCTCCTGGTGGTTTCAAGCTGCTAACTTGGCGGTTAGCAGCCCAATGCAGAACCACGACATCACCAGGGCTCCTTGACTTTTAAAAAGGAACTTTGAAATGAAAGCGAATTATAGAAAGTATAGAGTGAGTTTGGAATCATTAAAAAACAATAAATCACTGCAGAGTATAGATGAAAAGACGTGGGCTCCAGTCCCAGCTAGTCTAATATCCGTGTAGCTGTCAGCTTGAATATATGAACCATACCTTCCATCTGGGGATTGGAGCTATTGGATTAAACTACTCTCCTAAGGTCTCTTCCAACTTGATATTTTATTATTCGATAAAATCTGGGTGATATTAAATAGTACATAGCATGTTAAGATCTGACAGAAGCATACCTGAAGTATAAAAACATAGATAAAAATCAGCTTTTGAAATATTGAAACTGTCCCCCACAACTGAGTTGATTCCACTGCAACAAAATAGATGTTCAACTATCATATTAATAGTGAATTATTTGTTACAAGTGAACAGAATTAAAAACAGCAAAACCAATGAATATAGGTCTGGGATCACCAAAAGGCATGTACTAGAATGCATGCTGAGTTACTCTCTATACCAAAGCTTACAAACAAAATAGGTAATGCAAATAAAGTCTAGAAATGACATAATGCAATTCTGTCATGGCAATAAATCCAGTGAGAATCAAACACTCAGTGGAACAGTGCAATAGTTAGGTATCTAGTTTGACAGAGCTGGCTATTGGTTCATTTTTGACTTGGACACTTGTCAGCTATGTGCACTTGGCAAGTTAATTATGCTCTTCATTGCAAAAAATTTGGAAAGCACAGACATTTCAAAGATGAAAACAAAATTGTTCAGGTAAAATGTTCACTAACTTTGTCAATCCAGCCTATTTTCTGTGCCTCATAGCAAGACTGAGTAGAACTGTCATTGTGGCTTTTAGGACTATAACTCTCTATGGAAATAGAAACTCTCGCTGAGCCCTGGTGGTGCCGTGGTTGTGTGCAGGAATGTGGTCCACAGTGTTGACAGTTCAAATCCAGCAGCAACTCTCCAGGAGCAAGGCTGGGCTTCCTACTCCCACTAGGGCAGCGATGCGGGAAAAAAAAGAAGAAAAGAGGACATAAAAACTCTAGCCTTTCTCACAGAGTGGCTGGTAGTTTTCAACTACTGACCTTGTGGTTAGCAGCCCAATTCATAGCTCATCATGATTATACATATACCTGATTTTGACATAATATATAACATATTACATTTCATCTTGCACTAATTATCACTTTACATTTTTATGCTAAATTTGTGGGCTAATAGAGATATGGCCACTTAGACATTAGGAATATGAGCCACTAAATATTTAAACTTTTGACCCCAAAGCCTGTGATTCTGACTGATAGCAACCCTGTTGTGTGTGGTAGTTCATTCCAGAGAGCAAAACAAATGGCCTTTATATAGGCTTATATTTCCATTTGTGTCAGTATTTATGTACATGTGTATTTAAAAAGAAATTTATATCAAGAAAATGACACACATAGTGGTAGAAGTGGGTGATGTAGTCCAGTTTCAAGTCCTTGAGACTCAGGATAAAGTGCAGCCTTTTCTTGAGTGGCAGAGAGTTGGGGTTGAAGGACTCAGAGAGCTAGGAACCCTGGAGCCAGCAGAGGCATAGGGCTACACAGTCAGCAGGTCAGGTCAATCATCAGAGAGGCCAATGAATCCCAAGTGGGCAAAGCAGATGGAAGACTCTTGACAGCTCTCAGAATTGGCAGAAAAAAAAAAACAAAACAAAATGCTAAAGCTTTCTCACAGCACTCACTTCTAAAGGAAGAAAATCACACCTTTGTAGAAACTTCCCTTTGATTGCATGAGGGCTATGACTTGAATAATGAAGTTGTACTCCATGCTAATCATTATTTTTTCCAGGATAGGAATATTCCAAAGTTGGGAAATCCTTTTATTTATTTATTTTTACCTTCTTTTAATGAGTTTTTTTTAAAGAATCATTTTATTGGGGGCTCATACAACTCTTACCACAACCCATCCATTGTGCTAAGCCCATTTGTGGCCATCCTTATTCTCAAAACATTTTCTTTCTATGTGAGCCCTTGGTATCAGGTCCTTATTTTCCCCCTCCCTCCTTGCTCCCTCCCTCAAGAACCCTTGATAATGTATAGATTATTATTATTATTATTTCATGTCTTACACTGTATGACATTTCCCTTAACCCATTTTCTGTTATCCATCCCCCAGCCCCCCAGGAAGGGGGGTATATGCAGATCATTGTGATTGGTTCTCCCTTTCTATCCCCCTTTCCCTTCCTCTCCTGGTATTGCTATTCTCATCCTTGGTCCTGAGGGATTTATCTGTCCTGAATTCCCAGTGTTTCCAACTCTGATCTGTGCATATCCTCTGGTCTAGCTGGATTTTTAAGGTAGACTAGAGTTCATGACAGTGGTGGGGAGAAAGCATTAGCGAACTAAAGGAAAATTGTACGTTTTGTAGGTGCCATTCTTCTCCTGGACTGGCTCATCTCTTCCTTGTGATGCTTCTGTAAAGGGATTTCCAGGTGTCTTCAGATGGGCTTTAGGTCTCCACTTCTACTCAATAGCAGCGAGTGAACTCACCATAGACATTTAGTATATCAGTGGGCTTATTGAATTATAATGATCAAGGACCAGAGACTGTGACTCTTTCAGCATGGAAATGAATTCTGTCCCCCTGAGGATCACATCGCAGTCAAATAACAAGCAGGTCTATAGAGTGAACAATAACACTAATGAGGAGGGGACTGCTCAAGACGGTTAACCATGAGACCCAGAGGACAGCACCGACCCCTACACAAAGTTCAGAAGACAGCAAGGGCCAGGAAGAAAGGCACCCAGGGTGGAAGTAGACAGAGTTCTGATGAATTGAGGAATTGTAACTAATGTTACAAAACAAAATTGGTATCAACTGTTGAGTGGAAAACTAATTTGCTCTGTAAACTTTCACCTAAATCACAACTGAACAAATTAAAATGTCAGGTACCCAAAATTAGTTGCACTGGTGCTTGAACCAGTTGGAAAGGCTTTTCATCTTCAGAATCCTACTTAAGCTGGAAGCCTTTAGACTTATTTGGCCAGTAGATTAAAATCACATCCTGTTGTTGTTTTTCCCACATCACTGCCCTGGTGGGAGTAGGAAGCCCAGCCTTGCTCCTGGAGAGCTGCTGCTGGATTTGAACCATCAACCCTGTGGGCCGCAGTCCTGCACACAACCTCTGCACCACCAGGGCTCAGCTTACATCCTGTTGCTGTTGTTGTTGTTAAGTCATAAAGTCAGTGACTCTTATGTATATAGTTACCTTAGGTGCAATGGAATGAAACACCTCCTGGCCCTGTGCCAGCCCCAAAATTGTTAGATCAGAGCCCATTGCTGGGTGCCCCTTCCTCAATGAGGGCAAGGAATGGTGTTGAAAACGGCTTAGGTCTGAGACCAAAGCCTACTTGAAAGCAAGCGAGTGAACGTGCGACGGTGTTCTTGATGTCGACAGACTGGGTGAGAGATGAGGTCAGTTTACCCCTCAGAACAATAGCAGTAGCCAGAGCACCCACGTTTCAGTACCAGTTTCCCCACGCCCCCCAGGGCAGCACATAGTAGGATACACAACAGAAAAAAGAGCACTAAGTGTAGGGTATATGAATTTCTGCAATGTGCACTGAGCAAACCTGTTGATTACTCCGAACTCCTCTGCCTTCCAAGACTGTCAGCAAAACTGTCTTTTGATGAAACACAATCTCTATCTCCTTTGGTTTACGATGAAAATATCCTCTAAAATATTATTTGTTCAGAGCTGGAAACACAAAGAATCCAGGACAGATAAACCCCTCAAGACCAATAATGAGAGTAGCCATAGCAGGAGGGTAAAGGAAAGGTGGGGAAGAAAGGAGAAACTGATCACAATGATCTACTATATATATATAGTGCCCTCTCCTAGGAGTTGGCCAAGAGAAAAGTCAGTGAATGGAGACATTGGACAGCAAAAGGCATGAAGTAATAATAATTTATACATTATAAAGGGTGAGGGAGGGAGGGAAAAATGGGGACCTGATACCAAGGGCTCAAGTAGAAAAGAAAATCTTTTGAGAATGATGATGGCAACAAATACACAAATGTGCTTGACACCATGGATGGATAGATGGGTTGTGATAAGAGCTGTACAAACCCCCAATAAAATGATTATATATATTATAATATATATTATATTTTATATCTGGAAATAGGGGTTGTCTTGAGCCTTATGATCAAGATATGCAAGAATATGAAGGGTCCACCAAGAACAGTTTCCCAGCAGTACTAGGTTTTTAACTTCAATGGGTTTATTTCAACACATGAACACTCAAGGTCTGATACATCACTGTGCTTTCTAGTTCTCAAGAAATCATAATTCTGAATTTTCATATGTAGCTCTCATCTCCTTGCTCACATTTGACTTGCCAAGGTAGCTATGATGTACACTAGTCTCTGCTTATCAAGTTCTATCAGTATAACATCATATATATACTGGAGGAACCTGATGACTACACAGCAATCTGAGTGCAATGGCTAACATTTGTGCCCCACCTCTTCCAAAAAAATTAGTTGACATAACCTCATGGAATATTGTAAACTGCACCAGACCATGCCAGTTGAACTAAAGCTACTTTGAATATCTTATAGTTATTAGACTATAGAAAAAACTATGCGAGATGTGGCAGTCACACAATTTCATGTCAACTTGTTAATAAGTGTGGGAGTGAAGTCTAGCCTAGCAATAACTCAGGTTGATGCCTCCTTGTGGGCGTGGCCCTCTCATGAGGGTTCTGGGAACTTCTTTCTCCCTGGCGACACAGCTGCTCTCTCTGCTTTATGTTCATGCTATTGAGATTCTCAGTGAGCCGGGGGAGTCAGGTAGAGACCCACGCCAGTGCTGAGATGCTTCTACTGCCATTGAATCCATGAAACTTTTCACCCACCAGCCTGTGATCTTTCTGGAGTCAACGTCATTGCTTTTGTTGCGTGAGTCTGAAAAGGAATTTATGGACTAGTATCAGACTTTAGTATCAGACTTATCAACTTGATCTGGACTGGGCTGGATAGTTTTCTTAATACACAATTATTCTTTGATATAAAACTTCCTTTTTGTGTGGGGGGCATCACTGCTCTCCGGCGGTGGGAGTAGGAGGCCCAGCCCCACTGCTGGAATTGAACCTCCGTCCCAGTGGGCCGCAGTCCTGCGCACAACCACTACGCCACCGGGACTCAGCCCATAAAGCTTCTTCTTATACATATATTAATGTCACTGGATTTGTTTCTCTACTCAACCCAGCCTGACCTGCTAGATCAAGAAGAGCATATCAGCGTCAATGGAACACAATGATGTTCCTTTAAAGGCAATGTCTCTAATGATATCCTCATAAAATAATCATCTTTCACCCAGGACAATTACCATGAAAATGGTCATGGATCTTCTGTAAAGTGTTGAGAGAAAGACTTGCATTACATATTTGTAAAGTTATCTGCCTAACATTTGTCGTTTGGCAGTGTGTGGTGGCTTGCATGTTGCTGTGATGCTGGAAGCTGTCACTAGTAGTTCAAAAACCAGCAGAGTTACCCAAGGTGAATAGGTTTACTGCAGCTTCCAGACTAAAAGGAGAGTGCTGTATGTCTAGTTCTGAGAAATGAGTAACTGAAACATTATGAATAGCCACGGGACATTGTCATACATAGTATCAGAAAAAGAACGTTTCAGAAGGTACTCAAAACATGACTTGAAAGGTCTGCCTCTTCAAAGTAGCATTGACCCCAAAAAAAGGAGTAATAGCTGCAAATATCCACTAAGAATCAGAACACGCCCTCCACTCCAAAGGATTTACTTCAGAGGACAGCACTGAAGCTACAGCTCAGAGAGAGGGGAACATCTTTTAAGAGTACACAGAAGCGAATGAAGGTAGAAGGAGAGAGTGGAGCACAGCCTGACCCACCAAGCCCGTAGGATGGTATTTCTGCTTAGAGCAGTCAATGCACAGAATGGATCATAGGGCCAGTCCCACCATGAGACATCATCTCTTTCTGACCCATAGCACTACAGGGAACAATACTGGAGGCACAGTGCAGGAATTGTGCCTGATCTGACCTCGCCACACAAGGGTGAAACACTAAGGGGATGCATAAGAACAGCAAAGGGACCAAAGTGATGAAGTCCCCAGGGAATACCAAAAAATAGACTTTGGGTCCAGGGCATGTCACCCCATCAGACTCCACCAGGAAATACTTATAAAGGTCAACAAACAGACCTAGAACTATTTGCACGCTTTTATTTTTTATCGGTGTTGTTTTGCTCTGTCTTATTTTTGTGCTTATTATTGTCTCTGTGTGTCTATCTAGATAAGAGAGGTGGAATAAACTATACAAAGGAGAAAACAACAAGACCTAGGGGACATGGGTGAGGAGGTGGGCGTAGGGGCAAAGGGGGTGGAGAAAGCGGGTGTTAACCACCTGAGCAAAAGGGAACATGAAATGATTTAAAATAGATGGCTAAGGGAGTGTAGGATTCCTGGTAGGGCTTGATCAAGGGCAATGTAACCGAGAGGAATTACTGAAACCCAAATGAAGGTCTAATATGATAGTGGGATAAGAGGAAAGTAAAAGGAAAGAGAGGAAAGAACTAGGAGGCAAAGGGATTTATAGAGGTCTAAATACAAGCATGTACATATGTAAATATATTTTATATAACAATAAGAAATAGATCTATGTACATTTATTTATATTTAAGTATTAAGGTAGCAGACAGATATAGGGTCTCCACTCAAGTACTCCCTCAACACAAGAACACTTTGTTCTAAGAAACTGGCATTCCATGATGCTCACCTTCTCAACTAGATTGCTAAAGACAAAATGGATGCATAAACAAATGTGGTGAAGAAAGGTGATGGTACCTGGCTATCAAATAAGATAGCATCTGGGGTCCTAAGTCTTGAAGATAAAAATCTTCTCAGCCATCTAGCTGAGAAGCAACAAAGCCCACGTGGAAAAAGCACACCAGTCAGTGTGATCATGAGGTGTCGATGGGATCATGTGTCAGGCAGCAAAGACCTAGAACAAAAAAAATCATATCAATGTGAATGAGGGGGGAGTGCAGAGTGGAGACCCAAAGGTCATCTGTAGACTATTGGACATCCCCTCACAGAAGGGTCACAAAAAAGAGATGAACCAATCAGGGGACAGTGACAAAACTTATAACTTTCCTCTTGTTTTTATACTCCGCAGCCCCACCCCTCCACCCCCCACCCCTTATCATGACCCCAATTATACCTTACAAATCTGGTTAGACCAGAAAATGCATACAGGTACAGATAAGAATTCACAACACAGGGAATCCAGGACAGATAAACACCTCAGGACCAATAATGAGAATAGCCTTACCAGGAGGGTAAAGAGAAGGTGGGGACAAAGGGAGGAACTGATCACAATGATCTATCCCAAAGGGATGGACAACAGAAAAGTTGGTGAAGGAAGAAGTGGACAGTGTAAGACATGAAAAAAATATATAAATTGTGGCAGTCATGTGCTTATGTTAATTTTGTGAAATGTAAGGGTGGAGTGTAGCCTACTAATCTGGAGATAGCCATTGAGTAGCCAATGAGGCCTCTGTGTGGGCATGGCTTTCTCCTGAGACTTCTAGGAAATCTCACGATATTTCCCTCGTGAAGATGAGAAGCTATCTTTCCCAGTTGTTGGGAGTTAATGTCAGAGGCGATGAGTCACGGAAAAGACAAGATGGCAGCATCCGAGAAGCTAAAGGAGCCAGCAGAGAGACCACATGGCTTTGCCCTGATGGAGCCAGACTTCTAAAGCTGGGGTGGCCACATGGAGACCTCTGCCAGGGATGAGTTGCTTCTGCTGTGGATGGACCCTGAGCCCTGGAAGTGAGGAGCCATGTTGAGACCCCTGCCAGCGCCAGAATTCGCTGACCTGTGACCTGTGACTTCATGAGTCAGAAGGAGACTTTATAGATTGATTTTGGGCATATGGATTAATATCGGACTTATGTCTTTGTACTGGACGGAATTGGGATGCTTTCTTAGTGTCACATTCCTTTTGTATATAAACCTTTTCCTTATATCTACATGCATGCCCTTGAATTTGTTCCTCTAGTCTACCCAGACTAACAGATAAATTATCAAGAGTTCATGAGGGATGGTAGGTGTGGAGGGAGGGAAAAAAATGAGTACATGCCAAAGACTCAAGTAGAAATAAAATGTTTTGAAAATAATGATGACATCTATGTACAAATGTTCTTGGCACAAAGAATGGATGTATGGATTGGGACAAGAACTGTATGATCCCCTGATAAAATAATTTTTTAAAAAAGAACATGGAATGTATGAAATATGAATCTAGAAAAATGAGATGCCAACAAAAAATGAAATGGAATTTATAAAGACCAATATCCTAGACAGTAGTGAGTTGAAATGAACTGGTATTGGCTATTTTTAACCATGGTTTGCTATGCTGGCAATAAAATGAAGAATAGTGTCACATTCTTCATCTGAAGATTTATCTTTCAGTATAATGCAGTCTGTGATAACATAATAACCATAAGTCTACAAGGGATGATGGCAGCTCCCAAGCGTTTGATGCACAGATATGTTCATGACATGTTCTTTAAGTTCAGGTTATAGTTTGGTTCTATTGGGCTTGTTTTAGTTTCTTTCTGTTTCCCCCTTAATTTACAAGCTTCAATTTGGGATCTGTTTCAACGTCGGTCCTTGGCCTTATTTGGGCTGATGATGTTGAGCTTCTTTATCATTTTTCTCACAGAGAAAGTCAATTTGATCCCTGCATAGTCCATGAATTGAAATGCACAAGGACAGCAGCCATTTATGGATTTTTTAGAAGGTATCTGTAATGAAGAAGTCATTGGTCTTTCAAAATTCTATCATGCAATACCCAGTTTTGTTTCTGTCACAAGAGCCACATTTTCCAAAAACCTTTTCTTCATCTTTGTTATCAATCACCAACAAGGGTGATGTCCTTGCCCTGAGACCGTTCTCTTCTGAGACAAAACATGTAAGAAGTCTCACCATCCATGCCTCTAAGGAGGACTCTCGCTGTGTTTCTTCCAAGACAGAAACATTTGTCCTTTTAGCAGTCCATAGTGCTATCAGTATTCTTTCCCCATTTAATTTTTCTATATTTACTATTTTTCTAGTGAACTAAAATAGTCCAGATTTGTGGCCAGTTTATTAAAAGAAAATTTTAAGAGCCTTATGTTATCTGCATATTTGGGGTCAGAAATCTCCATTCTTAAAGACTTTCTACTCTGTGGTAGTTACATAATCTGATGTCAATTTGGAATTTGAGAGGATTAAAAGTGAAGGGGTGGAGGGCTGAGCCCCGGTGGCGTAGTGGTTGTGCGCGGGACTGCGGCCCACTGGGATGGAGGTTCAATTCCAGCAGTGGGGCTGGGCCTCCTGCTCCCACCACCGGAGAGCAGTGATGCCAAAAAAAAAAAAAAAAGTGAAGGGGTGGAGTCTAGTCTATCAATCATATTATAGCCAATGAGGCCTCTGTGTGGACATGGCCTTCTCCTGAGAACTCTGGGAAGTCCTGGATTTCCTCCTTGCAGACAGGAGACAGATTCTTTTTCTCTCTGCTCACTCCCTTGGAGATTCTTTACTGACAAGACACAATACTCACTCCCTGAGAAACACTCTACTGACAAGATACATAGCACTACGTTGCTAGACCCTGGGAACTGGAGAAGCCACGTGGAGACCCCTGCCAGCGCTGAAATACTTCTACCCCCACTGAAACCACAAAAGTTTGCACTCACTGGCCTGTGGACCTTCCTGCATTTGGCATTATTGCATGTGTTTTGTGAGTCTGAAGAGGACTTTACAGATTGTATCGGACATATGGGCTAATATCAGATTTATGGACTTGTTCTGGACTATGCTAGGATGTTTTCTCAATGTCCAATGGCTCTAGTATATAAACCTTTTCCTTAAACACATGAGTGTCCAGGAATTTTTTCCTTTAGTCCACCTGGACTAACACATACTCTTAGAAAGAGTTACAGTTTTAGAAATCCACAGAGACAATTCTACCCTATCCTTACAGGGACACCCTGAGCTGGAATCAACTCAATGGCTGTGAGTTTGGACAATGATGGGTTGTTCTGTTTTGTTTTGTTTTTTGACACAGTCTTACAGAGGAATTCGAGTCTCTGCTTCTTTTATTTACAGCAGTGGAACAAAGACTCCTAGGAATATAGAATCCACACATGTTGACACTCCTTGTGATGCCACCATTTTAGTAGGCCCTAGTTACCTAGGTGACCACATTAAGTACATAGGGGAGGCAAGCAACAGGGCAGGTCAGACCAAAGAAGAGTGGGCATTCAAGGTGACTCTTCAATCTGTCAAAGGTCAGTGACTCACCATGGGAGGAAGGTCAAGCAGTTAGTCACTTTACGATGTGGGCACATGAGAATGGAGCAGGCCTAAAACCATTCTACAAGAAAAAGGGATTTAAGCTCAGTAGCTCCAAACTTACATTGAACTGCACATCCATTAATATTTTAGTTGTTTGAATATCCCTATCTCTAAAGGCAATTTTAGCTTCATCAGGTAAGCATTCGACACTGTCCTGGTCTCAGACAAGTTTAATCACTGAGCCAGGAGAGAGACTGAGTTCATAAATTCAACTTTAGTGGTTTTTATGGGGGCAACAAGCCAACCAGGACATCACATGGTGTTCTTATTTCTAACTGGCTGACTCTCTTACATTGAGTCAGTTGTAATTAAAGTGTCGCTTTTTATTGCTCTAATAAGATAGTGCTTCAAGCATAGGCCAAAACTTTCTAAACATCACCAGACATTTTTATTATATTGAGAATATAAGCAATCTTAAAATACCTTTTAAAATTATGTGACTTCTCAATCCTGACAGGTGTTGCAGCTGGAATTTGGGGAAATACCTTTTACTTTTGTATAGGGGTGGGTGCGGGGCGTGTACTTTGAAAACAAAAACAACGGCACACATTTACTCTTGTAAGCTTCAGCAAAAATGTATTTATAGCACCAAACCAAAAGTTGGTTAACAGCCTTTCTATTTAGCAGTGGTGGGGGGGGAGGATAAGCTAAGCTTGAATGGTCCTGATTTTAGGATGAGAGATTGGTCATTTTCCAGGCGCTACATAGGAGCATTTCTGTCTCAGCTGTTTCTCAGGTCCTGCGAAAAGAACCTTGAATAAATACACAAAAGGTGGGTAGGTGTCACTGGGTACAACAGAAAAAACAAAAACACTGCCTGTTCCCGCACCGTGCTCACAGTCTTGGCGATTTGAGCCTATTGCTGAAGTCCCGGTGCCAATCCATCTCATTGCGGGTCTTCCTCTTCAATGCCGAGTCCTTGATCAAGCATGACGTCCTTCTCCAGGGCTTGTTCCCTTCGGATACCATGTCCAACATCCGTGAAACAAGTCCCACCATCCTGGTTTCTAAGGAGTATATTGGCTGTACTTCTTCCAGATTTGTTCGATCTTCTGGAAGTGCATGGTGGCAGTGAAGGGACATTGCTCGTTACGGCTCTTCTGTCCATTGCCGTTGTCACTCCCACCAAATGTCTCAAAGGCAAGGATGGGTCCAGTTTCGCTATGCTGCAGATCACAAGCGTGCTGCATCGCAGAAGCAGGAAGAAGCAGCACCAAGAACAAAGAGCCGCACTAGGGGATGTGTGAAATCCCTGCCTGGTGTGGCTGAGGCAGCAGGCAGGCACACCGAGGTCCCAGCGCTCAAAGCCCTCCGGCAGCACTTCGGCGTCCCAGCCCGCAGACTAGGTGCAGAGACTAAGGGGGGTTGTGGAAACAAAAGGAAGACCAGACTACTGGCATTGCTGAGAGGCTGCTGCTGTGGACAAAGGACTGTATCCTTAGGGTTTTCTAATCCTGGCTTGTAGCACCCTGTAACTCGCCATAATCGTGAATATTCTATGTGAGCTCTGTGTGGGTGTTGCAATGGATTTCTGAATCCAGTAGAGAAATAGTGTGGATTGTTGGCTGAATTAGCATAAAGGTGGAGGTTGGAACAAGTCGGACCTCTGGTTCGTAGTCGGTGGGCAGGTGGGCAGTTGGATTCTGCTTCTCCTTGGCATCGTTCGAGAAGGTCCGATGTAGTCCTCTGCCATGTTCTCAACGCTCTACTGATGACGTGGGTTATACACAGTGGGCTGCCAATCGCCACTGATGACAAATTCGGTAGTTCAAAACCATCAGCTCGCCAGCAGGAGAAATTAATGAGGTTTTTGCTTCCTAAATAGTTATAGTCTGAGAAACCCCAAAGCGCAGGTCTACTCTGTCCAATTGGGTAGCTGAGTCCAAACGCAACCAGCGGCACTGAGAGACTCAGTACTCTTCGCCAGGACGCTAATTCAAAGGCACCAGTTCTTTGGTGTTCGTCAGTGCAGGCCCACCTTTCACACGCCTTCCTGCAACTGAACACACCAGGAGAGGCGGATGACGCATGTCAGGATCCCTGTTTGGGGTCGGGATTAGTCATTCCACTTTATAGACAACGCACATAGGGCTATAATTTAAAGAACTAACCCGAAGCCTAGCAACCAGTGCTTCCAATAAAACACTTCTTCCCTATTTTTCAGTTGGGACACTCCTCCCCCGCTTCCCCCACCGCCCCAATTTAATAGGTCGCCAGTCTGTCCCAGGCGTTCCATCCTGCCTTGCAAGACCGTGCCACCAGTCCGTGGGTAGAGTCAGATTCGCCCTGGTGCCCTGGGGCCTGGGAGAGGTCCTGTTCCGGTCGACGTGGGCAGTGCAGCCCCGGGAAGATGACAGTTATTCGAGGGCGAGGCCGTGAGCACAGGGCTGATCCTGGAACCTGTTGAGTGGAAGGAGGAATGGCCGCAGGCGTGCTCAGGACCCGCTCCCTGCTTCCACCGGGCGTCCAGGGGCAAATCGGGCTCTCACCGACGGCCACCCCGGAGCATCGAACTCCTGGAAAGGAAAGCCGCACTCCCAGCCGGGAGGGAAGGGACCGGGGCCGCGTGGCTGGCCCCGCCCGCAGCCTCGCCCCGCCCGCAGCCTCGCCCCGCCCTCCGCGGAGAGCGCAGCGCGCGTGCGCCGGCGGGAGCGCGGCCGCCGGTCCAAGCCCCGGCGCCGGGGGCGCGCAGCCGGGAGTGCTTGACGTGGCAGTTCCCAGCCCAGTTGCAACTCGGTGCGTGAAAGCAGGCGGCGGGGACACCCGGCCGGGGCGGCGCGGCGCGGCAGGAGGGAGCGGCGGCCTCCGCGGGAGCTGGGCAAGCAGGGGCCACCGGCCCCAGGGGCAGAGCCGCAGCCTCTCGGAAGCCCAGCGGCGCGAGCGAGCGGCTCCAGGTAATGTCTCGCCAGCTGCGCTCAGGCGGGACAGCCCCCTCCCTCGGGCCAGTAGTGGGGTGCTCGGCGCGAGAGGGGGCGGGGGGGCCTGGCGAGAGGCGGGTGCTCACCTGTGGCCGCGGCAGAGGGAGAAGGCACTCAGACCTTGCTCCTTAAGCGGGTTCATGGGAGGGGGCGGGGGGCGTGGATTTTTTTGGGGGGGAGCGCCCCTGCCCCCACCTTTGTGCCTTGGGGATGCCACGCTGCCGAGCTAGGGTCCTCGGGAGCCCCAGGAATCCCACAGCCACTGACAGCGGTTTTCTTTTCGTAGCAACTTAATTTCCTCCTTCCTGGAGGAAGGGGATGTTTGAATTAGTAAAAATGGCAACTGGATCTTAGAAGCTTCGGGACATCCCGCGAGCGACTGGGATTTGTCCCGGTTCGAACTTGGAGCGGGGTGGGCAGGGCACGGCGGCCGCCGCTGCTCGGTGACAGTGGCCCGCGGAGGGGGCGGGGGTCGCGGCGGGGGTCGGAGCTGCCCACGTTTCCACCCTAGGCCTGCTCCTGGGCCAAGTGGCTCTCTGCCATGTCGCGGCTGGAAGCTGAGTCAGATTTCTGTAACTTGGGGCTCTGGCTCTGCGAGGAAGTTTGACGTGGCAGAAGGGGTTGAGCGAGGAAGCAAATGCCTTGCAGGGCGGTCGGGGGGGAATCCGGCTGCTTCTTGCCCTTTGGCGCTATCGTCCTGGCCCTTCTGGGCTGTCACTCAGCAACAGGCTGCCGCGTAGGTGTGTGCTTCCCCGGCGACTTCCGAAATGTGCCGGGTAGGATGAGCTTGACCAAAGCTCAGGCTGCCACGTCTCGCTCACAGAGGGGGAGGAGGGGAAAAGTGTTGTCAGTCACAAAGCTGCCTGGCAGTTCTGTGCCTACCCTCCTGGCAAGTTACCTCCCACTTCTGACAAACAGAAGCAGAGGCCTTGCTGCCTTCTGACTGCCTTTATTGCATCCCCTGCTCTTTAATTTTGGAAGGCCATAGCTTGATTGGAAAGCAAACCCAAGTGGGGAATTCGGGGGCTCTGCACTGGGAATGGCACTTTCTGAGTAAAAGCCCCTGCGTTATTCGAAAACTCAGAGCAGGTACCCTAAGTCCCTGACCATACAATAGCCAATGGAAGGACAGGTTTTGGAACCTGGTGAAGAAACCAAAGAGAAATGGCAGAACGCATACTTAACAGCTTGAAAGCATGAGAGAAGTTTCATTTTATAAAAGGGAAACTGAGACCCAGAGGGGAACTTCCGTTTATTCTCAGTAGCCCAAGTACTGGCAGGTCTGGAAGGAGAACCTGCTTCTCTTGGCATTTGGGTCTGGTTTTTTTTCTGCCTCGAGGTATATATTTTAAAACGACCCATCTTCTGAACTACCCTTTTGAAAGCTTGTAAAGATGAAAAAAATTAAAGCAAATTGAATGATTATATTCTGAGTAGAGTCAAGATGAGCCCATTGGATTTGCAAGTCTCTGTGTGCACCTCCCAGCACACTTCCCCCGCGTAGTTTCTCACATACAGGTGCCTATGTTCTCAGAGACGGGCTGGCATTTAAACTGGAAAGAAAGTCTGACTTAGTTGAGAAACCACTGACAGCGCTCGTGGTGGTAAGCTGCCACTTGGCTTGGTTAAATTTTGACTCATGGATCAAATCCCTATCAATGCCGTCATCTACTGTTCTACCTGTTGGATTCTTGAGTTCTCTTTATCTCGACTGCCTGCTTAAGAGGACTAAGCAGGAGAGCACTGTAAAAGACATTGCGCATCTGATTATACTCAGAGTCACAAACCCTCCGCGGGGGGTTCTCTGTGAGTCAGAATGACTGGGGCAGTGGTGGACAGGTGGTAATTAAGCTGAGCAGTCCATGGAATGCAAGAAGGTCATTGTCAGTGGGGAACTGGGGCCATGGGTCCCAAAGGTCCTAAGCAGTCTACTTCCAGTGAAAAAGCGATTGGCACTTGGGATTTAGGTGTAACAGGGAATTTGTCCGGGATTGTTGAAGTTATTTACTGAGTCCTATACAACTCTCTGTAGGTCAGTTGGAGGGGAGAAGTCTGTGATTTATAGTACTGTATCCTTTTTGATAGCATTCTGGTTCACCTCCCGCCACCCCCCACTCCCTTCTTCCAATTTCAGGATTCTTTTGAGGAGCTCTCCCTTGGAATGCTATTTTCATAATGAGTCAACAAGGTTATGTGGCTACACCCCCCTATTCTCAGGCCCAACCTGGACTAGGCCTTTCACCACCGCATTATGGGCACTATGGTGACCCGTCCCACACAGCCCCTCCACCAGGTAAGTCCTTTATTTTGACTTCTATATGATTATTGAATTCTAGGGCTGAAAATAACTTTGAAAGCCTTTTATGGTTACTCTATGATGCGGTTGCTTGAGATGAGAGGATGCTCTGGAAAAGACTTCAGTAAAAAAAAAACCCACATCACAACGTGGCTCTTGCATGGAATACTCCATGTTTGGTTTTCCAATACAGATTAAAGGCAGAGATGTTTTTCTGAGTGCTTTGCTTTTACGGAGAGACTTTCCTGTACTGTTCATTCCCCAAGAACAGCAGCAAAGGAAACCCTCACTGCCATCTGCCAGCCAGTCCAGTCGAGCTCACAGGGATCCTACAGGACAGGGTGGGACTGCCCCTCTGGGTTTCTGAGAGCGGAACTAGGAAAGTAGAAAGCCTCAGCTTTCTCCCAGGGAGCAGCTGGTAGTTTTGAACTGCTGACCTCCCAGTTAGCAATCCTCTGGATAACCACTACACTTCTAGGACTGTGAATTAGCAACATTTGTAAAAGCTGAGGTAGTTTGTTTCATCTTTTGTTATTGTGAATTTTCAAAGCAAAAAACAAACACCAATTCCACCGTTTTCCCATGCACACCTCAGTGATGGTGATTGCATTCTTTGGTCTGGGCTGCTGGTCTCACCCTCCCCTTCCGAACTGTTCTTCCCCCATTCACAGGAACTCACTGCCCCCTCAGTTTCTGTCTCATCTTTCCAGTTGTCAATCCCATTCCATACTGGCAGCTCTTAAAGAAACTTTGTGACCAAGCAGGCATTCTATACTAATGGGACTAAACTACTGTTTGGGTTTTTTGGTTTGTTTTTTTATTCCAACCCTATGATTGCCATATATTTCACAGATCATACAATTCAGTAGTTCGATCACATCAAGAACAGTTGTACAATCACCACCACAGTCAGTTTTAGAACATTTGCTTCATTCTTGTACTCATCGTAATTGGCTCCCCCTTCTCCCCCCATGCTCCAAAGGAAGGCCTGAGGGGAAAGGTTCAACCCAAGGTTTAAAGGTTATCTCAGGCAATAGTCTCGGGTTCATTCAGACTCCGGAGCTCTAAGGAAATTTGGATTCTGTGGGAATTTAAAAGCCCGTTCTCTATTTCTTCCATTTTGACTGACATTCTTCAATAAATCTGGTCAAAATGTCCAATAACGCTAGTTTCCAAGCACTGCCTAGTTCTGCTTTCATGGCGAAAGAGGCAGTTTTTCATGGAGGCAACTAGCCACACCTTCCATATCCACCTCCTACTTTTGACTCCCTTTCCTCTGTTGTTCCTGGAGAATAGAGACCAATTGCTGTGCCTTGAAAAACTGCTTGCAAGCTTTGAAGGCCCCGGGCATTACACCACCAACTATGTGGTAGAAGAGAAACACTCAGCACATTATTAGGCCAATTAACTGAAACCATGACCTTCTGTCTCCAAACCAAAGGACCCCACCACTTTCCATGATATGCTTAGTTGTGCTTCAGCAGCCTCAGCAACTCCTCTTTGTTGCTGTTGCAAAGACACTCACACTGTGTACAGGTACACTTAACTGACTGGGCATTGCTGCCTTTAGGCCATGACAATTTTTTTCAGCATAAATTCAAAGTCACTGCTCCAGAAGAAATAACCTCCTCTCTTGCCCTGAAGGAGCCTTATGAGCTTAATGAGTTATGCATTGGGCTTAGTGGTTCAGTAGTTCAACTCCAGCAGTCTGCGCCTTGGAAGAAAGATGAGTGTTCTGCTCCCAGAAAAGGTTTGCAGTCTGGGAAACCCAGAGGGACAGTTCTTTGCCAGATAGGGTCATCCTGAGTTGGAATTGACTGTGGCCATGGGTTTTTTAGGGTTATCCTGCCCTTGGTAACCTCAGGTAAACATTTGTCTCCCTACATTGACCTTTTCTTATATGTTTTTGATAAGTGAGGTCATGCTATATCTGTCCCTTCGTTCCTGACTTCCCTCACTCAGCATAATTTCTGCGAGTTGTATCCAGACGGTCACATGTGTCGAGACTTTGTGTCTCCTCCTGGATGATTACTATTCCCTTGCACATCTGCATCAGAATCACCAAAATGTCTTGATGCTAATAATATACAAACGATTTTCCTATTAGAAGAATATTAGACTCTCACCCTGAAGATTACTCGGTGATAATAATGTCAAACCTGGTCTTGCTTGATGTAATTATTCAACAATATTGGGTGTGTTTTACAATATGACACCCAGCAGCGAGTCTTGGCGTTATGGGCAGAGATAGGGGATAAAAATAGTAATGCAGGGCCCCCAGCAACTATGTTTCTGATAAAAGCTGACATCATGAGGCCCCACCCTTTTCCTGAGGGACCAAGCTTCAGGGAACAGGGGTGAGGCTTGTTTCAGATCTGCTGGTTCCCAGCTCCCTGAAAGTTTTTGGGTAATATAGCTTCTGAAACTTGAGAAAATGCTGGAGAGTTCCATTCAAATTGTGCGTGGAAGTGGGCTCTGTAGAAATCAATGAGTACCTCTTGGGGCTCCTGCGGACTGAGTCAGATAGCTGGAATATAGGTTAGATATCTGAGTAGCATACAGAGAGGAGAGCGTGCAGAGTCGGTGGGGGTGGGGCGGGGGGAGAGAAAACAGCCCTGTGGGAAGGGTTAGGGTTAGCAACCACAGGCAGTTTGCTGCAGAATATGTTCTCGGTGTCAGTTTTTTTTTGTGGGAAGTCATCTTTACAATCTAGCTGTCCCCCTAAATTTGGAGATTTGAGGCACCCCTCCTCTTATCTAAAATGCATCTTCCACCAGACATTTACAGTCAAACTTCTCAGGATCTTTTGGAAGCCACCAATTTTTCTACCATTTCTTTCTATTTGGTAATTCATTCCCCCTTAGCTTTCGTATAATTTATCAACTATATATGCTTACTATGTCTTTTTCGTGCTTACTAGGTCTCAAAACTAATCCTAAAAGCTTTCCATGTCTTATCTTAATTAATCCTCACACAACTCTCTGCCTTAGATTTTTAGCCACAGTCCTCTGCCTGCCGCCCCCCCCACCACCACTTTCACAGGGATTGCCTGATTTATATCTGTAGCAAAATTACAGTTAAGAAATAGCAATGAAAATAATGTTATGGTTGAGGGTCACCACAACATGAGGAACTGCATTAAAGGGTCGTGGCATTAGGACGGTTGAGAACCATTGATGTAGACTCATATGACTAGTCCAAGATCACACAGCCTCTATGTGACGGAGTCAGGTCCCTCACTGCAGTGAAACATGTGACAGCATTTAGGACATACCTAATTATTATCCTCTGTATTATTTACACATCCTTCCTCTCGGTCCAGCCATCTGCTTAACAAGTGCTCATCTTGCTAGAGATTACAGTTCTGCAGTCTTTCCTTCGCACCTTAACTCCGTGCCAGTTCCATCCCCACCCCCACCACCCCGCTGGTTGTCTCACTGTGGTCATGCATGGCCTGTTACGAAAAGCAGGAGATATTACCCTGTTTTCTGTATTTGACAACATTTACCACTTCCATTTTTTTTCTTCTAAAATTCGCTCCTCCTCTGATTTCAATGATACTGCCCTTTGCTGTCTTTTTGCCTGCTTCCAGGACATCTCTTTCCAGGGAGTCACCGTCTATCCGAAGTGCTGTTCTTTTTCTAAGTCCTATCCTGATGGCTCTTCTACTCTTCAAACTTTGTCAACTTTCCCCTCCATTCACATCGTTCCATATTGACGGCTATGTTCTCAGATCCATTTCTCCAACCCAGGAGGTTTCTCCTATGTGCCAGGCCGGTATTTACAATTGTCCGCCAATTATGTAGGCATAACAAATTTGTTGTGCCACAAACAACTCAGAATTTTTTTTTTAAAAAACCTTACTTTTTTTTCCCCTTAGTCTTTATTCACTTACCCCATTCAGAAACTGCATTGTTCAGGAACAATAATCTTTCTTTATTTCATTCAGTTCACATTGGAGAATTTGGGCCACTCCAATTCTGTTGGAGTCCTGTCGACATCTCTCCATCCTGGTGTTTCCGTATTGCCCGGTCAGAACCTCCATCTCTCACCTGTAGATATCAAATAGTCTTCTCAGTCTTAGCCCTCTCTCGCGCGGTCATGCTTCAAACCCTTCACTGCTGTTTCAGAGTGACTTTCAGAGGATGCGTCAGCCGTGAGACTCAATTGAAATGTAATGACTGGAGGCATTTCCTGACCAATGTTCCCCTTCAGACCTAATGAGAAGCCCTCTTCTCTTGTTGTCAAAACATCTGCGTAGACCTCAAGTCTGTTCTCCCGTTGTGTAATCATAGACGTGTCTGAAGCAGAGAAGATGCTCATTAGCTGTGTATTCCATGAATTAATTGAAGGGCAAGCTGCTGCAGCATTCAGCAACAAAATGTTCTGGTGTTTACCGATGGTCTAAAAGGCGGTCTTTGTTGAATTTAAACATTTCTTCCTTGTCAGTTCTCAGATCAATACTAGGCTCTCCTACTCTGTGCTATATCATTCTATACATTGTGGGTTTTTTTTGTTTTTTTTTTTATGTAAGGCAGTCACCAACTACCCCAGCCTTCGTTCTTTTGTCTCAAGTCACAACGTGTCTTACTTCCCACTCTCATAGAGCTGCCTATGAAGACGCAGGCACCCGAGTTGTAATCCTAGATCTGGCCAGTGCTTGCTTTCTGCGTCTCACATGCTGTGTCTCCATTCGTGGCGTTTCATTGTGTCTTCTGTTAAGCTAGTGCTATACATTAGGCTGCTGCCTCGAGATCTGCAGTTCAAATCCGTGAGCCCCTTGGTGGGAGAAAGCTGAGTCTGCCTGCTCCCATGAAGAGTTACTGCCTTGGAAACTTCAGGAAGCAGTGAGCTCTGCCATACAAGGTCTCTGTGGGTCAGATTTGACTCGTCCGCAGTCGGTCTGCTTTCTTGTCTTTTGTAGTCTCGTGTGAAAACAAGCTTAACAGATTGATTAAGTGAGTAAAATGTTCGATACCGGTGTTAGCACCAAGAATACAATCAGCCTAATCTTAGTCCATATGTTGCTGTTGTCAGCTGTCCTCTAGAGTAGACCCCCACGTGCCCATGGGGACTCCGTGCAGAACGGATGGAAGCCACATGTTCTGGAGGGCTATGCTTGGATGCTTTGCATGTAGATCCCCAAGTCTTTTTCCTCTGTCCGTCTTTGTCTGGAGGCTGTGCGGCACTCTGTTCATGCAAGCCTCCACTCACAGGTGGGGCGTGGCTGTAGTAGCTGTGCTTGAAGAGCACTGGCCAGGAATCAAACCTGGGCCTCTGCCTAGAACGCAGGAATTCTACCACGGCAACCACCACTGCCCATTAGCCAATGGGAAATGCAGTAAGGCAGCCAGTGCCGGGGGCAATCACTGTGATGAAGGAAAGTTATGGAAGCTCATGGTGAGGGCACCGAGTCAAGACGTGGCGTGAAGTAGAGCGTGTAGAGGGAATGACCGGAACCTGCGTGGGAGCTGGTCAGGGAAGGGGGCAGCCTGCTGCGGCCTCCCTGAGGACCTTCCCACAGCTGGAGTAGAGGGTAAGCAGTGGGAGTTGTTCTCAGATGGGAATTGGCACCATCTTAAGGAATTAAGACTTTGAGGCAGTGGTTCTCAACCTTCCTAATGCCGCAACCCTTTCATACAGTTCCTCGTGTTGTGGTGACCCCCCCTCCCCAACCATAAAATTATTTTCATTGCTACTTTATAACTGTAAACTTGCTATTGTTATGAATCAGGTGACCCCTGTGAATGGGCAGTTTGACTTTCAAAGGGATCACAACCCCCTGGTTGAGAACCCCTGCTAAGGTCAGAAGGACACCACCACAGAGTTTTGGGTCACATAAGCAGGTCAATGCTGAGCTGCCAGCCTAAAGGTGATGGCTCGAGCCAGGGAAACCCTGTCGCCCACAGTTCTCCGCTGAAGTAACTGGAATCACTATGAGTTCAATTCACTTCCCAGCATCCAGTGGGGTTGGTGAGGAGAGTCTGCTCTGAAATACATGGGCATACCGTGAGCTGAAATTGATTTCACAGCAACTGGCTTGGCTTTTTTTAGAGTGCCCGTGTAGTCTTCTTGAGGAAGAGCTACAGTCTACACTGGAAAATAAGAAGGAGCCAGGGTTAAGCACTCTGCTGCCTAGAGCAAGACTTCCCAACCTCAGCCTTGTTGACCATTCTTTTTTGGCCAGGACACTGTAGTATACTGAGGACCAATCTTAGCTTCTGCCTACATGAGGCTAGTCACATCCCTTCTCTCCAGTCGGGGTCAACCAAAACATCCCAGACACTGCCAGCTGTTGCAGGGACTGAAAAACCAGGAGGGTTAATGTTCTAGAACTAGGGGAGGGGTGATGGGGCGTGGAAAGGCTACTGATGTACACCATTCAGAGCGTGACTTTGTTTATTTTAGATAAACATTTTCATTCCCTACACATAGTTATTAAATTATGGGTTTACCTTATCAGCTTGAATATCAAATTCAAGGTATGCTTTTCTGTGGTGAGGTTTGGGGTCAGATGACAGCCTAGAATGTCAAGTGGGGACATTCTGCACTCATTGCATGGGGTGGCCAGAAGTTGAAATTGACTCAGTAGCTCCCAGCAAGCTGGCCTCAGGGAGTTCTTCCTTGCTTCCAATGGAAAGTTTAGCAGTTCAAATCCTGCAAGAGCTGCTTTGGAAGAAGTGTCTTGTGGTCGGCCCCTTCAAGGTCATAGCCATGGCCACCCTGTGGCTCACAGTTCTCCACTGAAGCACATGAAGTCGCAGTGAATTTAATGAACTTCCTTGGTGGTGATGGCAAAGATAGTCTACAGTCTCTGCCATGGTATTAAATGCCAACTTGGGGTTTCAGACAGCAATACTTCTTTCTTACAGCGTGGAGCTTCTTCCCTACTAAAATACTCAAGGTTCCTTATGGACCAGCGATTCTCAACCTGCAGGTCGCGACCCCTTTGGCAGTCAAGTGACCCTTTCAGAGGGGCCACCTGATTCCTAACAGTGGCAGAATTACAGTAATAAAGTAGCAGCGATAATAATTTTTATGGTGTGGAGGTCGCCGTAACATGAGGAACTGTATTAGGAAGGTTGAGAACCACTTCTATAGACCTCAATTTTCTTTCTTTCTGTTCACTTTTTAAAATGCCAGTCCTGTGACCAAGAGGAGACTTTGACTGTGCAGATAGCACTGATACTGACTCCCCTTTGCCCAGGGAATAGAGTCCAAATGACACACGGGATTTTACAGTCCAACTCCAATAGCAGGGATGGCCCCGCTGTGGCCACGCTCCCTGGCAGTGGTTCCACACTGAGCCTCCTGCCAGCCCTTGATCATGGCACACTGTCTCAAGTCTGTTCCGACTTCCTTCTTGCTGGAATCTCCTTGTCTCCTGCCCTAAAAACACTCCCGTTGGCTGTTCAAGATCCGCTCACAGAGGCTGTTTCTCTTGGAACTCTTGTTGGTTCCCCTGGGAAGGGTTAGGTAGTCCCTGTGCATCTTACAGCTCCAACACATTGCACAGTAATTATTTGTTTACACGGTTGTCTTGTTCATGGGAGCTTTCAGTGCCTGAAAACCATGCTGAGTGTGTGTTGAATAAATGCACGCGGTTGAATCATTGCTATGGAGTTGGTTTCCAAAAATACAAAGTGGAACACATTTTAGTAAGATTTGTGTCTAACGGTTGTGCCCTTGTGTATCAAAACTATTTTCTGATTCTGTACCAGAGATATGTGAGGATTGTTGAGGAAAATCTATTTTAATTTACTCAAGAAATTAAAATATTTTTTATTTCTTGTATATAAAAGTTTTATCTAGAGCAGTTTGCCACCAAGGGGACACTTGATAATATTTTGAAACATTTCTGGTAGTCTCTGGCATCTGTTGGGTAGAGGCCACGAATCCTGGAAAACATCTTACAGTGCATAGCGATTAACCCTGCCCCTCTGCCCCCTCCATAACAAATACTTGTCTGGTCCCACATACCAAAAGTTCCAAATGCCAAAAGTGAAATCTGATTAAGGGTGGATTTTACATCTAAATAGCACTCTGACTTACTAACATCTATTCTTAAATTTCTATCTGTCCCCCATACAACTTGTTTGTTTATTGCAGTTGTATTTTTTGTGCAAAAAATAAGTGAGAGTGACTCAGAAAGTGTTGCTCCTAGGATGCCAGTGTGTGCATGCATGGTTTTGTATCAAGCAAAATATGTGTCCGTGCGTTAATGTGATCGGTGGTTGCACATGATTCTCAGTGGCACCTTCCTCTGAGTGGGAAGCTGAGTCCTTCTTTGTTGTCTGTTCCTAGTGGAAGCTCCACAAAAACCTGTTCACTTTGGGTGACCCTGCTGCTATATGCAATACCAGGGACACAGCTTCCCGCATCACAGCAATACTTAAGCCACCATAGTACAACAACCATTTCACAGAAAGGTGACCCAACAGAATGTTCAAACTATAGGACATCACCACTGACAACTTTCTATTGCTAAACAGGACTATGCTGAGTCAATACAAATAATTTCTTAAACATAGGGAATTCCATTGTAAGGGAAGAAAGCTTTGTAAAGATTTCCATAGCGTTATTCATGAAAGTTGCCACTTCAGTAATTACAGGCCATTTTACAATTTCCAAGCATCTGAAAGCATTCTCTCCTAAGAATTATGACAGGCTAATCAACTCTTTATGGATGATCACAGCATTATCTAGTCAGTTCACTTGCTGTTTGAGAGGAAGAAAACTGTCTAGAGGAAGCTAAGTGGAAAATATCGAAGCCGTCAAGAATTTTGTTTTACTTATATCCACAATCAATGCATCTGGAAGCAGCAGTTGAGAAATCAAAGGTCCTATTGCATAGGGAAATACTATTCCAGTAGACCTCTATTTATTTTTTTGAGCATCACTGCCCTCTGGTCGTGGGAGTAGGAGGCCCAACCTTGTTCCTGTAGAGCTGTTGCTGGATTTAAACCTCCAGTAGACCTCTTTATGATACTTAAAAGCAGAGATCTCACTCTGAGCACACAATTGTATCTGTCCCAAGCCATGGTATTTTCAGTCTCTTCATATGCAAGTGAAAACTAGACAGTGAAGAAGACCCCAAAAGATCTTTTGCCTTTGAAGTATGGTGTTGGAAACCTAGCTTGAATTTACCAAGGACTGCCTGATGAATGCACAAAGGAGTCCTGGTAGAAGCACAGCCACAACGCTCCTTACACACAAGGACTACGTGACTTCTCACAAACTTTGGACACTCTGTTCTGAGTGACAATTCCCTGGAGAAAGACACCTTGCTTGGTCCAGTCCAGTGTCCCTGAAAAAGAGGAAGACCCTCAATGAGTCAATTCAGAGAGCTGCCACAACGGGCTCAAACCCAGCCACAGAGGTGAGAGCGGTGTGGGCGGGCCTGACTGTGTGTCCCTCTGGACTACATGTGGCTTCTATGAGTTGGAATCCACTTGAGAGTCTAACAACAGAGGAAGAAAAAATGAAGAAAGAAGATGTTGATGGGAAAGGCTGCCCTGCAGTCAAATGGAGCTATTTGCAAGAGGCACTTAAGAGGTCATGGACGACTGGCCCTGGAGGAAGGGGGGAGGGGGTCAGGAGGGTAGGTGGCAACTAGGGTCAAAAAGTCAGTAATTGGAATGGGAATCAAGACAACAAATAGAAGAATCATGCCTTTCTTTTTAAAAGTATCACAAGTTAACTAAATTGAGTCTTTTTATCAGAGGAAGCTTATGTCCCCAAAGTTCTTGCCCAGGGCCCTGCGATTCCCAGTAAAGCCAAGCCCAAAGATGTGCCTTCTATGGCACTGTTTATCTGAAACAGAACCAAACCCACTGCCAGCTAGTCTATGCTGCTTCTACAAGAAGAAAAATATTAATAACGGAAAGTAATCTTCAAGTGAAATCGTGACAATTTCTATTTAAGAAGAAGTGTCTATAAGTGAGAACAGGCCAGCTGCCAGGAGCATGTATTCTTTGTAGGTGATTCTGCGTTTTGTATGAGGACTTGAGCAGTCCCTCCACTCCTTCTCATTCAACTGTTGGACACCTTGGAGAAATGATGAACTTTCCAAGGAGGTGCTTTTAATTTGTTGAAGATACAGTGGCTGCTCTCCATTTCCATTGCTTGAGCTTTCATGAGAATAGACAGATTTAAAGGCTTTAATGTTTGGGGGTGTTATTTTCCATAGCTGGTGTTGGGATGCTCTTTCCTTTTTGATTTTTTCTCTTTTTCCAGATGTGTTTTCCAATATTCAACTCCCTTTCTCCCCCTCCCCCCCCCCCATCCTTTCATGTTTCTTATCACGGTCCTGCTACCAGATGTGAAGGTTTTTCCTTGTTTTGCTTTCTGTTTAGTGTTAAACTTAGTCCTTCCCTCTGTTCTTTTATCTGAATGGTAGCCAAATAATTATGCCCAAAGTCCGTAGTGAATAGCTCCTTGCTGTCAAGTTAGCCTCCACTCATCAGGGCCCCAGGCACCCTGAAAGAAGCGATTTCTGGTCCTGTGCCATTCACAGGATCAGTTTCCGATTAGATCATTGTGATCCATAAAGTTTAAGTAGCGGAGTTTCCAGAAGGAGCTCAGCAGGCCTTGCTTCCTAGTTTATCTAATGTGCTAGCCACATGGGGGCCTCCACTGACAGCAGCATGGTAGCTATGCTTACGGCTCATTGTCAAACCAGGGCTTCTGCTTGGAAGGCAAGGAGTCTCACTCTGAGCCACCAAGACCTAGTTGCCAGGGCTGCCATGAGTAGTTAAGGCAAGTTCAAAGGGAGACATTGTCTTAACACCGTCTAGTTCATCTCTTTAACCTTGTTTTCTTTTTACAGGTCAGTGCCCTACTCTTCTAAATATGTACCTTTTTGATGCAGGTATGATGAAGCCAACGGGGCCCTTGGGGACAGCTCCTCCTGGGGGGATGCTGCCTCCAGGCCCCCCACCTCCCGGACCCCAGTTTGGTCAGAATGGAGCGCATGCCTCTGGGCATCCACCCCAAAGGTGAGCTGGCTAAATCCAAACCTTCCTTCATCAAATCTGTTAAACTGTCTCAGAAGCACCATCTACCTGTTGATGGTTGAAAGTTTGACCTCTTGTGGACGTCTACATTGTTGATAAGGTCAGCAGGACTTTTGCCCCGGGGAACTAAGTATCTAGATGTATTAGGAAGAGGGAAAAATAGACATTATTCCATTTTTCCAATTGGTAGAAAAATTATTTTGCAAAAATTCCGTACATTTTTGTTCTGGGTTGTATCCAATTTAGAGCTTTGTCTTACATTCCAGTTACTCCAGATGTTCTACAGCTCTGTATCCCTCGTCATTTCAAGGCAGGCTCTTTGGAATCCTGTACAGAAGTGAGCTCGGTGGCAATGGATGCTTACTATGTATTTTTTAGAGTTAACCTAGATTGGGGCCTGCAGTGATAAAGACTATAGATTTGGCATGAGAAAGTTATAGATGCCAGTGAGGATTATAGTGCAACAACACAGAAAACACATCTTGCGTTTACAATAAATGAAGATGGAAGATGTTAGAGGCATCCCTATAGAAGCCAAGATATGAGGTATGCAGCGCCCTCAACCCATTAGGGACTTCGTCCCTGGGAAGGAAGTCAGCATCACACGTCCCCTGCTGAAAATCCACTATTGTTTGTCCTGTGAAGAGTTGCTGCTGGGAGCCAGAGCTAAAGCAGTGCTAAGCAGTGTTTACTTTGGAATCTTTCCCAGGATTACCCAGAGGCCTCTTTTCCCATGTTCCTTTTGAAGGTGGGTAGGCTGGGGGCTAGGGAAGTGACCCCCCAAATGTGGCCTAGACCCTGCAAATAGGGAAACCATTCAATTACCTCGCAAGCCCTGCTAGTAGGCAACTCCCGTGGGGGGTTTTAAGATCAAGTTGATTCTCCTGCAGGACACTTGTGAGCTCAATTCCTCTCATGGCTCTCATTTGTCATGACGACATCTTCAACGGGAGTGGGAGCCGTGGGAGTCAGAGGCAAGGTTAAAGCAGGGAACACAGAGGAAGCACCTCAGTTGTTGCCCTGAAGTTTAATTGTGGGTCGAACTGAGAACAAGATACCAAAAGAGCCTTAGGGAAGTACCTGTAACTTCTGAAGAGATGGGGGGAAGGCAAGTCATAGAGTCCCCGAGCCTCTAAGGTTCATTAGTTACCTGGCTCTGTGATACTGGTAAGAAACTCTGGTAGTGCTGTGGTTAAAGTAGTCAGCTGCTAACCAAAAAGTGAAACATTCAAACCCACCAGCTGCTTTGCAGGAGAAAGATGTCCTGGAGATTTGCAGGCTGGGAAACCCTGTGGGGGCCATTCTGCTCTCTCCTGTAAGGTTAATAGGAGTCAGAATCTTCTGATCAGGATCACCTGGTCTGCCGTTTGCTGTGTGATGCGGCAGTGTTCGCTGGCCTCCCTGGGTCTCATTCTCTTCACTTGTAAAACACGAAAGGAGAATTCTCAGTCCAGCGAAAGTGATGAGATCACTATTGTGGAACTTCAGGAATCCAGAGGTGTTCCAGTAGAAATACAAAGATTGATATGCCAGTTTGACGTTGAAGTTTTTGGTCACTAGTATTAGCCTATGATCTGTCTGATTATTACTGTTCATTTCACTGGCATTATATAACTTAAGAGGAAACAAATCATGAACTTTGTCACTAGACTGGCCTAGCTGTGTGGTTGTGCATTTAGCATAGGGTCCACCTTAGACTCTGGAGTCAAAAGGACATGTTTGCTATCCTTGGCCCAAGCAACTACTAGCTGGACAAACTACCTAACCTCTGCATGCTTTTGTTTGCTTAAGTACTTAGTGTGGTGGATGGCAACCATGAAGGACTCAGTGCTACCAATGATTGGATATAGAAAGTACAGCCCGTAGTTTACCCAATTAGCTCAGTTCAGTAAACCAAGACAGCTCTAACCAGAAGTGAACCTTCTGGGGATTCCCCGGGGACCACTGATAGAGTTGCCCCCTTTCCCCACTATTCATATGCTGCCAACTTGCACAGTAAAAAGAATTTGGAAATGGAGTTAAGAAACGGAGAAGAAAAGGGAAAGACTTGCTATTTCAGTCAAAACCTCCTGGCTCACCTTGCTACCTTATCCTCGTGAAACACGTTTCCGGGTCTATAGTGCAAAGCAAGGACAAAGGGCACGGTGACGGTGCAGGTGAGTCACGCCAGCCTGTTGTCACAGACCACAGATAGGGCACCGGCTGTCTTGGAGAACTGTAGCATTGCATTCCTGTCGCTCTTACGCAGACGACTCATTGAAGGAATCCCCACGACTTGACTTTATAGCTAGGCTATCGACTGAAATCAAAATCAAATTCGGGGTCACTAAGTTGATTTAAATTTAGACTTGACAGGTTAAAGGTAGTGAGTGATTCATCAGATTTAAAAACCATGCTTCGTCACCTGTCCTTTGAATTTTGGCTGAGTCAGCGTAAATGCCTTAAACATGGTGTGTCAATCTCAGTATATTTCACATGTGCCAGGTCTGCCTAGAATTATTGTGTGTTGAGTGAATCAATCCCCGTATCCAAAGATTGGAGTTGTAAAGAAAATTTGTTACTCTGGAAAGTTAGCTTTTATATTTTTTATCTCTCTACCCACCTGCCAAATTAAGTAAATCTAAGAATGCTTAGTTTAATGGATATTGGTCTTTTTTTTTTTTTTCACGCTTTGGCTAGAGATTGGCTAGATATTGACACTGTGGAATTTAGCAAGGTTTGGTATTGGTGCTGAAACTATTAATTGTAAGTTGAAGTCTTTTAACCATTTCTTTGCTGCAGAATAACTTGTCCTTCTGGGTTTTGTCGTGAAAGCATTTGAGTCAGTCATCTGTTTGACAAGAAAATGAGATCTCACCATCTTGGACATAGGCTTAATATCATGTTCAGAGTAGTGCTAAGAAGACTAATTTTAATTTGTGTTTACTAGTGTGACACTTTGGAAAATGTATGCATTAACTAGAAAAAAGACTGGTTTCAGCTTTATCATAAATAAGTTATCACAAATAAGTGGTCCATAGGGAAGCCCCAGGCCTCAGGCTCAGCTCCTAATATTTCAGTGGCATTGTGGGGAGCAGGAAGGAGCTGGCTTTCAGTTTATAGATAGAAAAATTGAAATCAGAGTGTTCCTTCTAGGCCATTTTAATTTTTGTTTAAAATTTAAAATTGATCAAAAATCGTGATGTGACCCTGGGAGAGGGGTGGGCCTCATTCGGCAAAGGCACCATCATGGGAAACTTGTGGATAGCCATTTGTTTCTTGTCAAACAAGGAAACAGAAATGTGTAAGTTCCAACCAGATGTGATGACATGTTTAGATTTGAGATACTGAGCAGGTTGAAAACTTCCTGAGTTGTTCAGTGCAAGGAGTGCTTTGCAGCGACTGCCCTCTCCACTCCAGTGATAGTGCAGGTGACGTTTTGTTCTAGAAACTGGATATAGCATAAGAAGAATGCTAGTCGCTATTCAACCACGAAGGATTTTAAAGGTTTTTGTTTGTTTGTTTTTTTTGGAGTTTTTTTTTTTTAACTCTCTTTTCTGTTAATCATTCACTATAATACAGGTAAGGCTTTCATGGGCTTAGCTTCCTGAATCTGTTTCCTAGAGGACACAGCTTCTGTATTCACGTTAAAATGCCATCACAGATGTTGTTACGTTACAAGTTCCACATGTGAGCACAGGAGGGGCTGATGCTGTGGGAGTCATTCGGAGCTCCCTCACAGGTTAATGAAAGATGCAGTATGGATGTTGTTTTCCTCGTGCTTACTTAACAGCCTTCTTTCACTTCACAAGTTATCGACATTGCCCTTTGGCACTTGCTTTTGAGATCCTGTGATGGTGTTTCACACCCTTTTCCCCTCTCGCAGGTTTCCAGGCTCTGCACCACTCAACAACGCAGCCCCCTCCTACCCACCATTCTCCGCTTCCACACCATCGGCCTATCCAGGTCCAGGGTCCACTTCGTCTGTCACCCAACTGGGCAGTCAGCTCCATGCCATGCAAGTGAACAACTACGGTACAGGTTCCACTTTTAATATTCACCTGCTGCCATGTGCCGTGATTGCTGTCCATGGGAAAGGTTTTCTTCCTTTTGAAAATAGAAATAGCGGTCAATCCTATATGGAGGTGGCACTTGGGACCAGTCCATGATGTCATCTGTATCTTCTATGATTTTAATTCGTTTTTGCTTGCTCATACTGTCGCTTAAGTTCAGTGGCAAGACAGTTAATAACCACCACAACAGCTGACTTGACAAATCAACATGCGATCAGTGAAATCATTTTCAGAAACAGTAGGCTACAGTTTCATTTTTATATTGTTTTGTGGTTGAGACTATCTACAACAGGATATAAGCCACTCAACAATTGCTATACGTCCAATAAATGCAAAGATAGTTTTAACTGAGTGCTGCTTATTAGATGGTGCCCGGCTAGAAAATACAATACCTCTTATTTCCCTTTGCCTTTTCGTTCTATGTTCAGGTCCTGGGAAGAATGGAAACTCATGTCACAAGGCAGTAAAGAGAATAATAGGAGAATGACCTGTTATAGTACTGAGATACCCATGTATGGAAGTGCTGTATCTTCTGGGAGCCGTAGCCATCCCTTATGCAGTTAACTGTGTAGTCAGCCATTTATTTTGAAGAATGTGTCCAGGGGACTTACAATTGCTTTTTTTGAAGTATTTTTTAAAACCTCTCTGAATATTTCCTGCCATCCACTAATTTCAAAATGGATGGAGTCTCCAAAGATGTATCTTGATTTTATATGCTTAGAGAACGGAATGTGTCCTCTGGTTTCACAGCAAGTTTGACACCAAGCAGAAATCATGTGAATTACCGATGTTTAGATTTTTCTACCGAGCAATGTGGTCCATCTGATTGGTTCCCACACAGGATGGACATGCCTTGTGGGATGTGGGTTACTGGAGCATGTGTGGTAAATAACAGATTTTCCTCCTACATAATTTTCTACACTTTGTACCAAAGTAGTCCTTTATATGTCAATAAAGTTGTTAAAAATGGTTTGTAAAAAATTCCATCAAAAAATAGAATGAAAAGACAAAAAGCAATGAATGCTTGTATCGCTTTCTGAGTGAAAGGTTCATCTAGAGACAAAATAGGTGATTCTGAAAGGTCCCTTCTTACTTTGGGAAGGGAAAACAAAGTGCCCCTCCTCTGTACCTTGTAGGAGCAAGGAGGCGAAGTGGGGCATTTAAGTGATTTGTTCTTCTTGCTCCATAGGCTCAAGTATGGGTACCCCCAATCAGGGGCCCCCTGGACCTCCAGCAGCAGCGTTCCCGGGGCCTCCTCGGCCTCCACAACCGTCCATCTTGCAGCCAGGATCTCAGGTGCTCCCACCACCACCCACAGCGCTCAATGGCCCTGGTCCCTCACCCATGTCTCCGCCAACGCACAGGCCAGATGGGCTCGCTGGGCCTGTTCCACCGAATGCACAGTACCAGCCCCCACCTCTTCCAGGACAGACCCTGGGCGCTGGATATCCGCCACAGCAGGGTAAGGTGGTCAGGGCTCATTGGTTGTAATACCTCCCCCCTCACCCCATGTTAGTAGACATCTATCACTTTTAAGGAAGACTGGGTTTTTTAATAGTTTGGCAAGCAACAACAAAGAAAGGAGAGCCATAGACACCCAAACCTAACTACCTGTAGAAATAGTGTTCTATTGTTAACCAATAGCGAGCTGGTTCTGTCATGCACACAGAGTGAACCACTGCCCCGCCCTGGCCATCCTCACAGTCGCTCCTATGTTGGAGCCCATTGTTGTAACCACTGTGTCACTCCATCTCCCGGAGGGCCTGCCTTTGCCTCAGTGCCCCTCCACTTTACCAAGCGCGATGTCCTTCCCCAAGGCCTGGTCTCTCCTGACAGCATCCAAAACGTCAGGCGAAGTCTCGCCATCCTGGCCGCTAGCGAGCACTCTGGCTATGCTCCCTCCAAGACAGATAGGTTTGCTCTTTTAGCCGTCCATGGTCCTGTCAGTGTTCTGCTCCAGCACCACCATTCAGATGCATGGATTCTTCTGGGATCTTCCTTATTCAATGTCCAACTTTCACAAGTATACGAAGCAGTGGAAAATGCCGTGGCGTGGGTATAGCTTAAATAATGAAATTAGTAAAAGAATGAAGCAATGCATTTAATGAGATGGAGCTTACAATGGGATGCTATCTGTGACCCTTATCTCTGGGGTTTACATTGAGAGTCACTTCTTTTTTTAAACTGTTTTCAAGCTGCCAACTACGGTGCTCAGATGGCAGGCCCACAGCTTGGCTACCCAGGAGCCTTCCCTGGAGGCCCTGCCCCGATGGCTGGCCTCCCGCAGCCCCAGAAGAAGTTGGATCCTGACGCCATCCCAAGCCCAGTAAGTGCTTTTCCAACCTTAGCACTTCCAGTGACGAAAGACAGTCCTGCATTCACCGTTCCCAGAGGCAAACCCTCACTATCAGAGTCTCACTGCCATCGAGTCCCTTCAGACTCATAGTGACCCTGCGGGACAGTGGAACCTTCTCTGTGGGTTTCTGGGCTTGTAAATCTTTGCGGGAGTAGCAAGCCTCATTTTTCTCTCATGGAACAGTTGGCGGCTTTGAACAGCTGACCTTGCAGTGGGCAACCCACCACATACCTTCTGTGCCATCAGGGCTTCTTCAGATTTCATGGTAGTCGTGTCTTTCTCCTGGCAATCTGCATCTCACTCTCCACCTTCCAGTTCCTCCTATGAAAAGACTGGGAGTCTTGATGTTCTTGATGTTCTTTCTCTTGCTTTTTATTTATAGGATTTTTTAGCTAATTCTTTTGGTCCTGCCCTACCTGCCCATTCCACTCCAAGTCTTGATAATACTGGCACAGTTCATTTCCACACTTCTTTTACACCCTGATAGTCTATCCCTCATCTCCTCGATATGCCATCCACACGACTCCTTATTCACAGCACTTATTATTGCCTGATGTACAGCATACAGTGCTTTTCATTTGTGTCTATATGACCTACAGTGAGGGGCAAAGATTTTATCTCCATGTCTTTTATATCCAGAACATGAGCTGATACATAATATGAATTCAGATATTTGTTGAATGAGTGAATAAGTATGAACAACTAAAATGTTAGCAGTATATTGCATGATTAAAATATACTGGTAAAACAATCCAGCACTTATTCCTGTCATGAAATTAATGAAACAACAAGCAGTGCCAGATGGAGCCTCTGCAGGTTCATTTTTTTTTTTTACCAAAGTAGCATTCTTTCTTTTTTTTTTTTTCCAAAGTAGCATTCTTTAGCCAACTAAATAAAGTCTTCTTTCATAGTCCCTGACAGGAAGCATTTTTTTACTATCATGAAACTTGTTCAGGCTGCTCCTTGAATGTCTGAGAAACCGTCTTGCATTTGTAATAAAATAGAATATCCTGAGCACAAAAGAAAAAAATTGAGATTTCTTCCCCTAAATCTTCTCATATTTAATGTACATTTTTGGGGAAGTAGGAAACATATCACTGACAGCCCAGAGCTTAAATACACACACACACATACACACACACACACACACACGAAAAACACTTCTGCCCCTTCCCCACTGCAAGTGGGTTCAGGCAGCTCTTTCAGGTGTACATCTTTATTCAGCATGTTTGCTAGAGCAGTTTATCTGTAGGGTTTATGTCTGGAGCCCTGGCGATAGAGTGGTTACAAGTTGAGCAGCAAGCTGCAAGGTCAGCAGTTCAAAATCGTCAGTCGCTCTGCAGGAGAAAGTCAAGGCTTTTTACCCCTGTAAAGAAAGAGCCACAGTCTCAGAAACTCACAGGCGCAGCTCCACCCTGTCAGAATCAGCTCAATGGCAATGAGACGTATCATTCGTTATACACTTAGTGATAATAAACCCATAACACATGTGTGAAGTCGTTGGGGGCAGGCGGATATGGAATCACATTGGTTGAACTCCTGGTAGTGTCCCAGCCTGATGTATTAGATGTATCTTACAACCCTCTGGGGTGGTTGTATTATCCATGTTTGAAATCGAGCAAGTGAAGACTATCCTTTGAGGGATCATTTCTGTAGTTCAAAATTGAGCAGCAAACGGGTGTCAGCATCCAATTCTCTGAGTACACAGAGGGTCCTTCGAAGCCGGGCTCCCCTTCCCCCCTTTCTCTCACCACCTCAGAGTGCAGGAAATCCTCTGAGACAGCCTTTCATCCGGACACCCACACTCCTCAATTCCTCTTTTATTCTTGTTCCTTTCTCACAAGAGAATCATTTTCTAGGTTTCTTTTCCCTCCTCAATTCTATTTTATGAAGGAAGAATACTCTGTTCGTAGCAATTTAGTATGGAAGTAATACTCATGACATCTTCTCAAAGGAAAAGCAATCTATACATCATTAAGGTAATTTTAGCCTTATCCAGCACCACTGTCGTCAATATCAAACTAAGCACTGAACCAGTCAAAATCGCTTTTGAAATTTCTGTTCCCTGTTTTATTTCTAGTCCCTTTTGTCGAGGGTTTGCATTTAACTTGCAGTTTTCAAAATTACTAGAACGGTTAGACTATTTTACTCTCTCCTTGATAGTGTTCTGGCCAACATGTAGAGTAATTTAGGCATGTAATTACATCTTACAACATTGTTTCTTTGGGAACAGTGCTTTCTAAACTGCAAATGACTAGCTTAAAAATGAACATTTTGAAGAGTGACATCCTTACTCTTAAAATATACTCTATTTTAAGACGGAGAACTGTTGACACTTAACGTGTATATGTTATCTTGACTCTGGCCTGGCTTTCATAACTGACTCCTGATTGAAACGATTAAAGTAAATCTTGATGGTAAATAAAATTATTCTGATTTTAAATAAGAAACTCGGACACTCATAGGGGCAGTTCTACCCTGCCCTATAGGGTTGCCATGATCAGAATGAGCTCAATGGCAGTGCAGCGTATCATTTATTGTTCTCTTATTGGTGATAAACTCCCAAGACACTTGTGAAGTTGTTGGGGACAGACGGATATGGAACCACATTCGTTGTGAAAGGAGAGGGTTGTGATTCTTCAATTTTCTGGTCTCTGTGGCAGATTTTAGTCCCCTCTATGTTGTATTGCCGTCACTGGTTGCCGCCTTCTAGTGAGTTCTACTCCTAGCGACCCCTTGTGCACCAGGATAAAACCCTGCCAGGTGCTGTACCATCTCACAATGGTCCTTATGTCTGAGCACATTGCTGCAGCCACCAGGTCAGACCACCTCACCCATGGTTGCTATCTTCTTCACTGTCGCTTGACTTTACCAAGCATGGGATCCTTTTCCAGGGACTGGCCTCTTCTGACAATATGGTTGTGTTAGTCTGGGTGGACTAGAGAACCAAATTCATTGACAAATTCATTCTCATGTGTATAAGAAAGAACTTTATAGCAAAGAGTCATTGTATATTAAGAAAGCATTGCAGTATAGTTCAAGTCCGTAAGTCCCATATTAGCTCATATCAGACTCATACAACACATGCAATGATGCCAGATGCAAGGAGATCACAGTCTAATGGCTAGAAAGTCTTGTGGATCCAGTGGCATTTTAAGCCTCTCAGCACTGGTGTGGGTCTCCATGTGGCTCTTCCAGCACCAGGGCTCTGGTTCCATTAACATAGCGCCATGTGGCTTGTCAGTTTGAAGACAAAGCAGGGAGAGTGTGTATACTGCTTCTAGGGAGAAAAATAGGAGTTCCCAGAATCCTCAAGAGAAGGCCATGCCCAAACAGAGCCTTCATTAGATGCCACCCTTTCACAAGTTGACAGGAAATGATGTAACTGCCACAAGGTTCTTGCTTCACAGGAGCTTAGCGATTTATTTCTCCCCAGGTAGATTTGCTGTTTCTGGCAGACAGCGCAGCTTTCCGTATTCTTCCTATTCAGCACCGTAATTCAGAAACTTCAATCCTTCTTTCTTCCTTATTCATTATTTAGCTTTCGCATGCATAAGAGGCCATCGAAAATATCATGACTTGGGTTAATCCTCAAAGTGACATCTTTAGGCTTCAACAGTTTAAAGAGGTCTTGTGCAGCAGTCTTACGTAATGAAATGATTTCTTGCCTGCTGCTTCGATGAGCTTTGTGTATCCAAGTACGAAGAAATCCTTTGGCAGTTTTCATTTTTTTCACCATTAAGCATGATGTGATGTACGTTCGGATCTAATTGTGAGGATCTGGGTTTTCTTTGCATTAAGATGTCAACCATACTGAGGACTGCAGTCCTTGCGCTTTATTAGTACGTGCTTCAAGTGTTTCAGATGTAGTACTTATATATGTAGCCTTGATTCCATAAAGACTTCCTATGAAATTAGGAAGGCAGAAATGTAGAATTTAGAGCAAGCTTAATCTATGTATAGCCTAACACCCTAAAAAACAGCATTTGCTGTGCCAGTGGGATGCGCATTGAATGAGATGGGAAGGAGGCCTGGGCCATTTCAGATTGAGGAAGACAGTTTCCATATCATCCATAGTTTCTCTGGGAATATAAGAACTCTTGTCCATAGTCCCCAGGGCTTCCTCTCCTCTTCTGAATTACCTTGTTTATCCTCCTGGTGCCTTTTCTTATCCCCTTCTTTTTCCCCTCTTGCCTCTTTCTCCTTTCATTACTTCCTCATTTACTTTCATACTTCCTATGAAGTAGAGAAGTGAGGTTAATGGTGAAGATCTGGAGAAAGAGGAAGATAATTGTTTCGATGGTTTTATGCATTCATACTAACTCCAAACTGTTAGATCATTTTTTTCTTTCTAGACATTTACAACCAAGAGATTTTTTTTCTTGTCATCCAGTAATAAATGTTTTCAGGAGAGAAGTGTGTTGCAAAATTAGAGAGTTTTATTCCTTTTGTTTTTATAAAATAGGTTAACTTTGTAGTGTGGCAGTTTATGCCCCTTGCTTATTACGATTGAAAAATTTTGGGTAGAGGGAAACTTGAGAAGTCAAATTAGCGATTCAAAGGGATTTATGAGAAAAGGTAAAGATTCTCTAAGTTACACATGGTAAGTTATTTCTTTGGAGTCTAATGGTTTTTAGCCCTTCGGAGTTTATTTTTCAATTGTGAAAAAGATGTTGAAAAGTTATTTAATATTTCATTCCTATCAGAATTTTTTTTCTCGTTTCTTTGTGCATACTGTGGGTCCAATAAATAAATGAAATATATAAAGTTCACAGGAGTGTCTGGGCCAATACTACAGAATAGAATTTGGGGAAGCACTCCTGAAATTGTAACCATGCACAAAAATGGAATGAAGACATGCTGGATTCTCAATGTCACCTTGACATGACATTAACTGAATATGCCTGTTATTTTGTGTGTGGATTGTGTGAGAGGACTGGGTGGGTCATTTTGGAAGTGTCTTCACTGTCTTGACTGTTGCCTGCTATGGTATCTTCTCTACCAGATCCAGGTGATTGAGAATGACAGCACCACCAGAGGGGGACAGGTGTATGCCACCAACACCAGAGGCCAGGTTCCTCCCCTGGTCACAACAGATTATGTGATCCAAGACCAAGGTATTCGCTTTGCATTCTATTTTCGATTGAGCCTTATACATTTCTGATCTTTTTTTCCCCAAAAGCAAATTCACTGATACTCTTAAAAAGTGCGACAACAGGTGGAGAAACCTTCCATAAAGCTGAGAATGAGTCTCATTCCCATTTGAATCTTAGATACCAAGAAGATGCTGCCAATCGAGTTCTATTCTCTGCCTATAAAGAACTAGAGTTTCTAGTAGAGCAGTCATGTAAAGAAAATTCTTCATTTGAATCAGTGGTCTTAATTACTTCGTGCTCTAGCCATTTAAATAGTTGTCAAGGCCATTTCAACTCTTGGTGACCCCATGTGTGCAGAATATAACTGCGTTCCCTTGGGGGTTTGTGATTCTACCCTTTCAGAGGCAAGTTGCCTGGAATTAGGGGTTCAAGTGCTTGAGACTGCAGACATAGTGGAAGTACAGCTACATTTCTCAGCCTGTATACAGCTTGGTGACCTCACTGAGCCTCAGTATGGTGCTCTGTCCTACAGGACCAGAGTGAGGAATGGAAGTCAAACTGTGTGTGTGTGTGTGTGTGTGTGTGTGTGTGTGTTTTGAATGGTAGAATTGCACACAACCACCCTTGTTTTTAGAACTCTTGAAGAAAATGTCACAAGGAAAGCAAGCACAGCATCCCATTGTTTCCCAAAGCAGGTAATGCTGCCCGCTGAAGGGCGCTGCAAAAGCAGGTTCCTGCACTTCACGCTGGAGTCTAGGCTCTCGTACGAAAGTTATCATTACCAACGAGGGTACTTAGGAATGAGTTTTCTGAAAAGGAGGCAGCTAGACCAGATAACCTTTGAAGACAAACCTTTGAAGCATGTGAGTATTTTAGGGAAGATGTCTGCTAAGCAAATTGTAAGTGTGCCTGCCCCTTGAACATTGCAGGCAATGCCAGTCCTCGATACATCCGCTGCACAGCATACTGTTTCCCATGCACGTCGGATATGGCTAAGCAAGCTCAGATTCCTCTGGCTGCTGTCATCAAGCCCTTTGCCACAATTCCTTCCAATGAGGTAAGAGTCTTAGAGAACGATGACCCAATAATCTATCAGCCATGAAGTATGAGCCTCTCTCAGAACACTAGAGTATATGTGTAGACAGTGCAGAGACTTATTCCATTTCTTAGGAAAGCAGATACTTGTGACTTTTCACCTATATATACATTCGTTCATTTACCTGTTGTTACAATGTGTAAGTACAGAAAATTTGGCAAGTTATAGATTGACACATGCTAATGGCCCTTCTGAGACCCTTATGATCCGGTTCAGGGTCATCATAGCTAGGTCTTGTTGCAGCAAGATAACTGTTAAAAGGATCTTTGGTCTTATTGGCTATTAGTTGCTAGCTAGTAAAGCTCCCATTATGGTGACCCCCATCCCTACACAGTTGACTGAAACCCTACACCCTTCTCCACTGTCCCCATGAGGAATTTTTCAGATCAGACCATTGCGATTCACAAGAAGTCCTTAACTGAATTTCATAGCTAGGCTTCCAGGTCTTTATTCCTAGTCCAGCTGACTTTGGAAGTTCCCTGCAACCCATTCCATCTCACAGCCACACACAAGCGGCCACCTACTGCACATGAGGCACATCGGTTGGCAGTTGAACGTGGTTCTCCTACATGGAAGGTGAAAATTCTACCACCACATCTACCCCTGTCTTCTTGGCATGACTGCATCTTTAATCATCACTTTAATCATCATTACAAGATACTTGTAAACCTCTGCTTAAAATCAGCATGATTAAAAGGCAAGGTTCTGTATATACCAACTTGGAAAAATATACCCAATGTATAGCTAAATGGGGTGAGGTGGAGGGACACAAGAAATGGTATAAAGTAAGTGGTATGAGGATGCTGTCAATGGGCATTGTGATCAGAAGATTGAGAAAGACCCTACCTCAGTCTTCACTGCTGCTGCCTCTTCTTCTAATGAATATCTTTGGAGACCTAGTGGCAGTCAAATACAAAATGGAGGAATATCTGTCTTCTGGCTGGAATGTCGACTGCAATGCCATGAAGAATTCCAGAAGTGAGACCAAATCGTGCATTTCCCTTGCAGCTCTAAAGGAAAAGCTCTAAAGGTTCTATCTTTTCCTCTCCAAAAAGCTCATCTTGGATCTAAGTTTTCTGTTTTTTAAATGAAAGGTTGATCAGATGCACATATAGCCCCACCCATCCCAGGACTCTGTAGAATCATGCCGTGTGTCTTTATGGACCAAGGGCTTTGCTTTCAATGTTTTATGCACATTCTGCTGCATAATGCTGCCATCTGTTCAATGTAATATGACCCCTCCCAACTCCTCCCTGTGTCTTATGGCTCCATTCCTCATTTTTGCCTAATAACTCTGAATTTCGTCCTTGGGTAAATACACTCCCCTGATCCCAGATTATTCTAAGGTGGACCCCCTCAGTGGAAGTATTAATCTACTCTTGCAGACCTGTCTGGGGTTTGGCTGACAAGTGAGCCACAGGATGAGTTCAGTTCCAGACTCGAAGGGTGACCATAGGCTTGGTGGTTCCACCAGTCCCTCTCCAACCCTCAAGCCTGGTCTTTTTCATGATTAAGTTTCATGCCATGTTCCTCTCCCATTCTGTCCAGGCCCTTGCATGGCCATCCTTTCCAAAGCAGTTGGGAGTTGAAGCCAGTGGGTACCATCTTCTGGTCTCAGGGTCGTGGAAACTGATAGTACCCCACCCCCCCAACCACCCATTAGTCTACTGGACTAGTAGTTTCTAGGTGTCTTTAATTTTCATCACTTTTTCCCTCCAGAGAGGATGAGACTAATCGTATGAATTCCATTGTAGAAACCTAACATTTACACAGTTGTATTCAGCTTAATATTTTGGAAGGCCATCTTATTGTTCCAAGAGTTAGCAAGTAGTTTGTTCATGAGTCAGTAGTTTGTTTCTTTTTTATTGCTGAGTGATAATTTCTTTGTAATGCATGTATATAGCAGTTTATTTATCTTGGTTTTTATTGATAGGCATCTGGGCTGTTCCCAGCCTGGGGCTTTTATGACTAAAGCATCTGTGAGCATACTTGTGTAAGTCTTTCTGTAGACATATGTTTTCCAGCCCATGCCTCTCCCTGCCATCCTTTCCCGGGAAGCCACTCATGACTTTAAAATGGATCCTCCCTAAAGCACATTTTTATATTCTGTCTTCCTGTATATCCATTGCAATGTTCAGTATTGTGTGCTTTTTTAAAGTATCATTGGTTCTAAGTAAGTAAAATGTAAGCATTGAAAGATTTTAAGAAGAGCATACAAAGACAATTAGCCTCCCCACCCCACCCCCATTACACACAACCCTCACCTGCTCTTTGTGATTCCTTCCAGAAGTCTGGAAGAATATATAATAGAGCGCAAATTATCCTTCCACAAAGCAGATAGATAAGTAGTTGTGTACCGCACACAACTTTTTTATTGTTGTGTGTAATGCACTTTCCTTTTATCACGTACCACGTCTGACTCACCTTGTGTAAGTCTTTCTGTAGACATGTTTTCCAGCCCCATCTCTCTTCCTGCCACCCTTTCCCGGGGAAGCCACTCATGGCTTTGAAATGGCATGTCATGACTTAAAGACTGGCTCATTCTTTGCAACAGCTGTTCGTGAGTGGTTCAGCGAGAAAATTCTCTTCTGTTGGGGAGACCCAGGTTTGGTTCCCAGCCAAGGCTCCTGTGTGTAGTTATCTCTTGTCTGTTAGTGGGTCCTTGCATGCTGCTGTAGTGATGAGTAGCTCTCCACGGAGCTTCCCGATGAAGACAAATAGAAAGTCAGGGTTGACAATTGACTTAAAATCAGCCAGCGAGTTGGTGCCCGGCTATCAAAAGATAGAGCATCTGGGTCTTAAAGTCTGGAAGGTAAATAAGAAGCTAGCTAGCTGAGAAGCAACAAAGTCCACACAGAAGAAGCACATCAGCCTGTGTGATCATGAGGTGTTGAGGGTATCAGGCATCAAAGACCTAGAACAAAAAAAAAATCATATCAATATGAATGGGGGGGGGTGAAGAGTGAAGACCTAAAGGTTATCAGTAGACAATTGGGCATCCCCTTACAGAAAGGTACAAGAAAGAGATGAGCCTGTCAGGATGCAGGGTAGCATCGATGAAGCATACAACTTTCCTCTAGTTCTTTAATGCTTCCTCCCTGCCACTATCAAGACCTCCGTTTAACCTGACAAATCTGACTAGACCAGAGCATGTACATGGGTAAGGATAAGAGCTGTGAACACAAGGAATCCAGGACAGTTAACCCCTGAGGACCAATACTAAGAGTAGCCATACCAGGAGGGTAAAGAGAAAGTGGGACGAGAAAAGGGGAACTGATCATATGATCTACATATAACCCCCTTCCAGGAAGATGGACAATGGAAAAGAAGGGAGACGTCTGTCAGTGTAAGACATGAAAAGATAGTAATCATTTATAAATTATCAAGGGTTCCTCAAGGAAGAAGGGTGAAGGAGGGGGAAATGAGCTGCTACCAAGGGCTCAAGTAGAAAGCAAACATTTTGAGAATGATGATGGCAACCAATGTACACATGTGCTTGACACAAAGGGTGTATGGATAGATTTTGATAAGAGTTATATGAACCCCCAATGAAATGATTTAATTAAAAAAAAAATCAGCCAGTGAAACCACTCTGGATTACAGGAGTCTGACTCAAGGCTAGCTAACCTTGTCATTTCATTGTGCATCTAATCACCGTCCATAGGAGGCCAGCTTCGTTGTAAGTAGTAGCTACAACATGGTGTGCTAATAAGACAAACACTGTAACCGGGAATACAACATCTAAGGTTTGTGTACATACGGTTACAGAAATGTGGGGCATTCAGAATGCAAACCTTATCAGGTAGAGGAAATGCACATGTATTAATGTAGATGTGTCTGAGGAGATGGCGTCCCGCATCTGTGATCCGCTGTGTTCTCTGGGGAGTGCCTTCACTCTCTTCACAGAGCTTTGCTATTTTCCTAAGCAGAGAAAAGAGCATTTCTACTCGGAAAGAAACTCATTGCGGCCATCTGTTTGCAAGGTAGCAATCTTGCATGCAATCTGCGTGCAGCACTATGGGCTTTATAGTGGGGTCGGTGTGGGGTGTACCTTGTTCATGACAATGAGTTTGCATTGCATTACCCACGACAAAATCCTCAAAATCCTCGCCTTCCGGCCCCCTCCCCATGGGACAGCTGCGCTGGGTCAAGTGTGCAAGGACAGCAGCTGTCCGCACCCAGGGCCAGAGCCTGCAACCGTATTCTTAGCACCATTTGGCGGGTAGCCATACAATTATTTCACACCTTTCTGCAAATAAAGCCTGGTCTGATTTTTATTTTGTTGTTGTTGTTAACGTGTGCCTTCAAATACTAGTACAAACTGCCCCTTCCAAACACCTACACAGATGGCTTTCTGTTTTCAAAGCGGTTTGTTTTTTGCGCTTGTTATTGTGTTTGTTTCTTAACATGTTATCATGTACATCGAGGAAAGGCCTACAGAGCAGACAGTTAGGCTTACATTCAACAATCCATACACATTTCATTCATGGCCATCCCGTGGCAACTAGGCTGTGTGTGGCATTGCTGTTGTCAACTACATTATGCCTTTTGACTCTGTTGTCCCCTAAGGCTATGCTCCTGATCCCCCGAACCAACAACTTATTTCCTCAAAGTGTTTTGTCATGTCTCAGACAAGTGTCCAGAACTGTGTCTGCTGTCTGCCCCACCACATTGATGGGCATATTTCCAAATACACACAGGCAGGCATCCTCTGTCAAACCCATGGAGCCGTACTCCTGCTTTTCCCCCTCACACCTGGTATGCCTGTGTCTCTATAAATGCTTCCACTCACCAAAGGCTGTCTCCCTCCGATCATGAGGATTTCTCTCCTGAAAGCTGTGCTGCATGCATATTGCCCAAGGTAGTAAATAGAGAAAGCTAGAGTGATGGCTCATTTCTGGAACTTGATTTGGTTGCAAGCTCCACTCGAGACAGGAATAATGTTGCACGAGACTACCTACATGAAAATGTGTTTTGACATAAGTGTGACCTCTATTTAGCTTCTTTCTCTGGACTATTCTCCCCTGAGACTTTCTACGGCTAAGATGACTACTAACATACCAAGACTTCACATCTGCTCGGACTATCTCAGTCATGTTCGACGCAGCAACATGAGAACAGTTCTGAATTTTTTTTTTTTTTTAATAATTTGGGGAAGCAGAATGGTAGGCAGAATGGAGGAAGGAAATTACCTGTTGAAAACTTGTAATGGGAGACTCGGAAAAGCAGAGTGACCCCTTTCAGGAGCCTGATAGAGGAGAGTGGATTATTACCAGGATTGTGACCCCAGGCATCTATTCAAAGTGGTGTCCTTGGCCACCGTGTTCGAGGAGGACAGACACTGTTGTGTCGCACTCTGCCAGGCAAGAGATTGGGTTGCTATGATAGGAGCATGCTGACCTTGTTTTCCTGAGAGGCAGATTAAGTTTCTTGTCGGGCATACACTCATGATTTGTCCGCCTCCGGATATTATACAGTACTCTCATGATTGACACATTCGAATGTGTTCTGATTTCATTTCCTTCAACAGGGTTAGTTCGAAGAACTAGCTTGAAGCCCTGAAAGATGGATACTAGGCTTAGGAAGGAATCAAGAGAACTCACATCCTTGAAGTCAGTTCTGCCTCGGAGTGACCCAGCAGGACAGGCTAGAACTACTCCTGTCAATTACTGAGAGTGTACTTTTTTTGTCTGTTTTTTTTGGGGGGGGCATCACTGCCCTCTGGTGGTGGGAGTAGGAGGCCCAGCCTTTGCTCCATGGAGCTGGAATTGAACCTCCATCCCAGTGGGCCGCAGTCCTGCGCACAACCTCTACGCCACCGGGGCTCAGTCCCCTGAGAGTATACTTTTTTACTGGAATGGAAACGCTCATCTGTCTCCCAAGGAGCATCTGGTGCTTTCGAACTGCTGATCTTGGGATTTGCGGCCCAGTGTGTAACCACTGCACCATCAGGGCCCCTGGTAAGAAGCGGCAGTCTTTGATATGGCAGTCTTTTGCTAAAAGAAGTCATCACATCGCTTTTTGGCCTTTTGGCTAAGATCAAGTGTAAAAGAAGTCATCACTTATTTAAAGAACTACTTTTACTTTATTAATCTAAATGACTTGGAATTAAAAGGAAAAAAAGTAAAAGGAATGCTCTAACACCAGGAAGAAATCCCTACAGAGGAGGCTAACTAGACCTCAAGGAATCATGGGGGCACTGTAGGCTATGATGTGGGTTGCTAATCACAAGGTCAGCAGTTCAAACCCACCAGCTGCTTAATGGGAGAAAAAAGAGGCTGCCAGCTTTTGTAAAGATTTAGTCTCAGAAACCCTGTCCAAAGTTGCTCTGGATTGGAGTCAACTGGATGGCAGTGGGTGAAATTGGGAATTTACTAATTTTAAGGAAACACTGTTGGTGTGCTATACCAGCTCAATGAATCATAGTTTGTGTGTCATGTATGTGTGAAGCCCCCCCCACCCCCCATGGTTTGCATGACAGCTTCATGGTGAATGTATATCTGCCTCACAGGTTTTGGTGAGTTTCCCTCTGGTAGTTTGACCCTAAAGGAGTCCTGTGATCTAGTGGGTTAAACATCGGGCTGCTGTCTGCCTGCTCCTGCAATGGTTCAGAGTCTCGGAGACCTTAACTAGAGTCGCCGTGAGTTGAAATGGACTCACTGGCAGTGGTTTTACTGAACACACTTAGTTTTTGTTCATGTGTTTAATCCTCTACCAGCCCATTTCTTATCCTCATTTTAGATATAAGGAAGCTGGGATGCCGACTTGGCTAAGCTCAACTGGGATTCTCATGTAGGCAGTCTGGCAATGAATTCCGTACTCTCAAGCACTGTACTTGCTCACGATGACTCTCACCCCTCCGTCCATCCATCCATCCATCCATTCTTGCATCTCCAGCCCATATTTAAATATCCAAATGCCTCCGCGGCATCTCTCCTTGGGTATATTGTTGAAACCTCTAACATGACGTTTCCCAAATAGAATTCTTGATCTTGATTCCTGTATTCTGTTCATTCATATGTAGTTCTATAAATCATACTATCATTTGATTGCTTATGCTGGAAGCTCAAACTAGGCAATTATAATTAAATAATAGAAAATGAGAGACCTACTAATTTTAGTTTACTGTTTTTATCTGTTTATACAAAGTTTATGATGTATAATTTAAATTTTTGTCCAAAATTTGGAGATATTTTTCTTAAAGACAAATGTAGAGCATGAATAATTCATTCTCCTTATGAAGAACATCTTAAATTATTTTTCTTGACAGTAAGTGGCTTGTTTGTTGTTAGGTACATTGCATACCTGTTGAAAGTTGCCAACTTTATTGCAAAAAAAAATGAAAACAAAACCCACCAAAACTTAAAGATACCCTGGACTTGTCATCTACCAAAAAATTTACTTATTACAGTTAGTTAAGAGGGAAAAAGATTCCATTGTTTAACAGAACCTTTTTAAGCATGCCATTGTGTTAGCAACCGCCTATAAAAACAAACCAAATGTGAGCAGTTATTACCAGCGAATGTTCCTGTGAGGATTTGCTTTGGAGATGGATGCCATTTCCAAAGCCATGTCTGTCATCATTGTTTAACCTTGCATACCCCTTGGGATAAGTTTTGTTCTCTTGTTGGGGCTTTAGGTGAAACTCTTAGGTACATTGAATATCATTAAATATAAGTATTTTATTATAGAAACATAATGATTGGACTTTAAGTAGACTCATTTATAACCTCTGCTTTTATTCCTAAGGTTATATTTTAAGAACTAAGGTGGGGATGATATAGATTTCCAGTATATAAAGATTGAAAATCATACATAACTTGATTTTTTGGTATTTTATTTCTCTCAAATAAGGAAAATTTTACATTTGAGATAGTGCATACATCCAATTATAGATGCAATTAAATAATTTCACCTATAAACCAGATGGTAGATGCTTTTACTCCATCTGTGACTGCATTCAGGGATATCTGTGTATCTGTTTTAGATTATAAATAGATGTAATTGTCAAAGTAATTTCCTTGCTTACTGAATTAGTTTAATAAAGACAAAATTTTACCAAAGACTATAAATTTCACTTGATTATAATACTCTCTCTGCTAGAAATTAAACGGAACTTTAGAAATAGGAAGAATTTCAAGGTCAGTTTCTATGTGTGGAGTAGGACTTACAGAAAAAATTGAGGTATACAGCTAATGTTAGTGTAATAGAAAAACCAACAGCAAGCAAACCACTGATGGGGTAATTGTGTGGTCTGTAGACTATAGACGTCGATCCTATTAGTAAATGCTTTTCAATTTTTTCCCCAATGGTTCATATTCTAATTGATTCAGTAGAGGGTTCGTATCACAATAGAGCCAGTACCTGTGCAGAAGATACCGCTGGATGAAAAGGACCTGGATGCTAAAGAACTGGCAAGCGGGGTTAACAGGGAAGGAAGAGACCTCAGGGATACAGCAGTACATGCTGCAGCCATCCACTTCCCAGTCAGCACTCATTGCAAGGATGGCTGGTCATGTGTTTGCATTCAACACTTCAGCCAGTATGGCTTGCATGAGTGGGTATCGTTTGAAAAAATTTACACTGTAATCAAATGCATAAAAAAAATATCTGCCTCACTCTCAAAGATTATGTCACCAAAAAAAAAGATTTATATCACACCAATTATGTGTCCCCCTTTTTTTCGGGCAGTCATGGCCTCAGTAGGTAGTGTCCCAGGGTTATGCACAAAGACGCTCTGTGGGCTCTGGGGTTTATTTGAGATGCACAAGACATGAGGTTGAAACTCAAAATTCTAAATTCCAAGTGCTTTTTCCTGCCACATGACTATAAATTGGCTTTTGAGATTTTATTGGAATGCATAAAATAGCATTTCTTACCCCACCACTTTTTTTTTTTTGCTATCTAGTTTAGCAATAGGCCTTGATATCTTTTGACTTTAGGTTACTGTTGCGTATTCAATTCATACTGAAGGCAAAGACCTTTCAGGGCCCAGCAGTCCACGCAGCAGACCATGCAGGTCTTGGTTGGGTAAATGGACTCTCCTTGGGGGCCCATGGGATACGTCAAGGGTTGGGATAACTGCAGATAGAATGGTGGTGGGTTAATAGGTTGTATGATTCCTAGTAGCCGCCCACTGCCATTGACTTACCTCCAACTCACAGTGACCCTCCCTAAGGCATCTAGGGCTGTCGAACTTTGTAGGAGCCCAAAGCATCCTCTTTCTCCCCCAGAACTGCTGGTGGGTTCGAATGCCCCTCTCTCAGTTAGCAGATCTGAACCTCACCACCAGGCCCCCTTTACCAAACCAGAGATGCGGCCCTCAAGTCAGGGCTGATTGCTAGGGACCCCCGAGAGTTTCTGAGACTGTGACAGGTGACAGGAGCAGAAAGCCCAGGCTCTCTCCCGAGGGGCTGCTGCTGCTGGTTTCAAACTGCCCACCCTGCCGACTGCAGCCCAGCACGGAACCACTGCGCCACCCGGGCTGCTCCGACAGCCCTTCACACTGGACCTAACGGTCCTCGGCGACGCTTGGGTCTGCCGATGAACGTGTTTCTCGTGAAGTAAAAGCTTCTGGGTTTTTTATCCTACTTTGGTGCACGCATTTAAAAGACTACAGAATTCACTTTTAACCTTGTTTGTCTCTCTAGCACACTGGGGGGTGGGGGGAGATTCTGCTTTGGGGGGAGGTGGCTGTACTGTATGTGTATATATATTTATCCTGTTATTAGACTGATTAGTGCATACTACCACGTTCCTTAAGGAACTCAGAGAAGACTTAAGGAACAATTGTTTTTCACCTTCAAAAACGTGAATTTATATTTTAAGATCTTTATGAATATTATGGCATGGAGGCTCTCGTAAAGAGTGACAGCCTCAGAAACCCACAGTGGCAGTTCTGCCTTGTCCTACAGGGTCTCAATGAGACGGAATCAACTCAGTGGCAGTGGGTTTGGTTTAAGCTTTGAACTACCCCTCTCCCCTCAAAATGCCTGTTGCATGCCCTAACCCCTAGCTAAAGTGACCAGATTTTAAGCGGGACATCATTGACCAGGGGGAGGGTGGGGGCTCTTGATTAAAAAAATTGGTCTATATGGGACAACAAAAATGTTCATAGAATGCAAAAATAGTATTGTAGTATATTTATTTAATTTTAAAATGCTGCGGGACGCAGGACAAATTGTTAAAAAGTGGACATCTGATCACCTTATCTTAGACCTGTGAATATAATCCCATGTGAGAAAGTGGATTTTTGTTAATAATGATGTGTCGGTTCAGGGTGTATCTTATACGAATCACTGTTGAGATCTATAAGTGTAAAAGGGGCAGATGAGGAATAAAAGCCCACCAGAACATAATGCTCTAGGTCAGATATTTGCCACATGACACTCTAGGGACTTCCCAGAAGACTGCTAGAGAAGCTTAGGCAAGGATTTCCCCCAGAATTTAGAGGCAGAGACGTCTAAACTCCGACGACTCGCCTACTACCCTGTGAGAAAATAAACTCTGCTCCTTTCCAAACCACTCTCAGTATTTCTGTTGCAGCCACATAGAGAAAATGAGACAATTACAATCCTTGTACTTTCTGATGTTGACCTTAGGAAATATTTATTTGAAATATTATATAGAGGAAAGACGTAAGAAAAACAGAGATGCTGCCGCCACAAAACAAACAAACAAACAAAAAAGAAAGAAATATAGAGATCATTTTATCTCCTTAAGGTCTCATCTTTAGTTTATCAAAAACCTGAAGTACAGTTCTGGGATTTACTTACCTGTTTGTTATTCTTGGGATGAAGATACACATAGCCAAAAATGAGCTGGTTCCCTCATGTACACATGACACTGACAACATTCGTTACACAACTATTCTCACTCGCCTTTTCCAAATTATTTTGCTGCCATTAACTTTCACTGTCCCCTAAGCCCCTCTCACCCTGCATAGGTGGTGCTCTTCTCACATAAGTAATGCTTTCACAGAATTCACTGCTCAAAGCAGATGCCCTTTGCTGGTCAGACTAAATGATGGCTTGATGCAAAGAAGGTTTCTAGCGGTGGTTTCCGTTTCAGGCTTGAAGTGTAAAGCTTCTTTCAGGGCAATAGTTCCCAGGGAGTCAGTCACCAGCCGTGGTGGCTCTGGAGAGTCTGTGTTCTATGATAGTTTGAAATTCCACTCTGAGCTTTCTCCCTTTTGATCAGTATTTTTCTCTAAAATTGTTGACCAAACTGTTCAGTAATAATTGTTAAAAATATAATAATAATAATTATTATTATTATTGGTTTCATGGCAAAGGAGACAACCAAGCAAGAAATCATCCCATTTCTGCCCGTGAGTCCTGGCTCTTTAATTGCCATTGCTCTGGATACATGGAAAGCAGTTGTACCTTCATAGATATCTACGGTATTTTAAGACTCCCGGTACTTTTCTAAGAACTAGGAGATGCTAGTATGGCAGACAATTACAATCTTAAATTGTCTTTTTTTTCCTGCAATATTATTAAAGTGTTAAGTAAAAACTTTGCTGAAGTAAAACACGTGTACTGAAGGAGAAATGAAATTCTGGATCCAACATTTTAGGTTCCTTCAACGTACAAAGTTAATTTAGAAACAGAATCATATCCCTTAATGTGTATGGTCACTGTTTATACAGTGGTATGAAAAGGTATTCTTTAAAAAAAATTGGCAGCTGAAAAACAGACTGTCATCCCATTTTAGAACTGTGTAACAACAGACATCCAGGGAAGTCAGTTTGTCAGGTTAAAGGTGGTTAGAATTCTATTTTAAGTTACGGTGTGAAAGCTAAGTGCACTAAGCTTGTTTTCCCCATCACAAAATTATGCCCACAGCCTTTATGGTTTTATTAAATGGAGAATAACTTTTAACAAATGAAAAAGAAAGCAAGCATCCTGCCACAGCTTGGCTTTCAGTGAAGGCAGGTGTGGGTTTTAAGACCTTTACCCCTGTGATGGTGGAGTGTACAGCATCCCTAAGTGTCCGAGGTGGTAGACCGACCTCCCCGTGTAGAATGCTGGGAAGCGGTGAGGAGAACCACAGGAAAAGGGACCGGTTTAGAGCCTTCTTGATACTATTTTTGTCAACTGTCTAAGAGCTGCACTTCCTCGCATTTGAGCACTTTAAAAATAGGAATACATCTTATCAACAGCAACTAGCTTGCATGATGTCATGTATGAGAGGGTGTTTTAGGCTGGGTTGACTGGAGAAACAAATTCAGAGATACTCATGTGTGCAAGAGAGAGCAATTGTATATTGAGATGAGAGCCCAGTCCAGATCAAATCCATAATGCCGATATTAGTCCATAGAGCCCTCTTTAGACTCATGCAGCACATGAAGTGATGCCAAATGCAGGTGGACCAGTGGGTAAAAAGTCTTGTGGAAGCATCTCAGCGCTGGCACAGCTCTCCATGTGGCTCCTCCAGCTCCAGGGCTCTGGCTATCATCAGTGTGGCTCCCCGTGGCTTGGCAACAGAAAGGTGAAGCAGAGAGAGTATGTGTCCCACCTGCAGGGAGGAGGACAGGAGTTCCCAGAATCCTCAGGAGAAAGCCGTGCCCACACAGAGGCATCACTGGCTGTGACCTGATTGAAAGGCTAGGCTCCACCCTTTGTGCATGTTCGCAAGAGATGATGTAATTGAAACTTATCTCTCAAATCCATTGATGTGGGAACTTTTTGAAACCTCTTCATACAGGTGGCAGCTTTGGTGCTTTTTGTAACTGATGGGTTTTCATAATCATTGAAATAAATGTTTTCTATGTAATAACAATTTTGAAATTATTAAGGGTTTGGGCTGAACCCCGGTGGCATAGTGGTTGAGTCCAGGTCTGCGGCCCACTGGGCTGGCGGTTCAATTCCAGCAGCAGCTCTCCAGGAGCAAGATTGGGCCTCCTACTCCCACCAGAGGGCAGTGATGCCCCCCCAAATAAATTACTAAGGGTTCATGGGGGAGAGGGGGGAAGGGAAATATGGGGAGCTGGTACTGGGGACCTAGTTGGAGGAAGGATGTTTTGAAAGTGACAAGGGCAACAAGTGTGCAAATCTGGCCTGCATACAATGTTTGTGTGTATGGATGATGATGGGAGTTGTATGAGCCACCAATAAAATCACTTATAAAAACAAAAGGAGGTCTGAGCCCCGGTGGCGTAGTGGTTGTGCGCGGGACTGCAGCCCACTGGGACGGCGATTCAATTCCAGCAGTGGGAGTGGGCCTCCTACTCCCACCACCGGATAGCAGTGATGCCCACCCACCGCCCCCCCCCCCCCGAAAAAAAAAGGAGGAGGAAAGAGGAGCTTATACCAAAGGCTCAAGTAGAAAATATTTGGAAATGAAAAAAAAGAAAGAAAAAGAAAGAAATGTTTTCTATCTTTCTTCCTAATTCTGACTCTGGATGAGGGTGTACATTTATGTCCTTGCTGTGTCCTCTTGCTGGTAAAGTCTGAGAAGATCAAATATAAGGGGGCTTTAAAAATTAATGGCAAAAATTTTTGTATTTGGTAGTTTCTCAGACTCTGCATTCTCTTTGAAGAACCGTGAGGCATAATTCATAAACCAGGTCTGATTTTTAAGAAAGAACGATGGAAGGGAAGAAGAGAGAGAAACCCCGATGAAAACTTTAATGTGGAATTGTCTGTTAGCGGGGAGGTGCTGTGGCCTGGGCAGTGGGCTGCCAGCCACAGCGCTGATGCTTCAGGCATCCAAGCCCCTTCCCAAAAGAAAGAGACGCTTTCTCTGCTGGTAGCATAGGTTTAAAGACTCATAAACTCAATGCAGAGTCACTTTGAATTGAAATCGTCCCTGAAAATTGTCTCCAAGTTCATCTGAAGAACAAGTAATTTTTAAAATATTCTATGTGATCAGAATAGCATTGTCCTGTGACAAGGCCAGGAATTTGGGAGGCCAGTGGAGTTGTCTGCATTAACTGAATGTCCCGTTTCTTTCTTAGCCTTTTTGGACCTCTTTTCCCTTGTAAATAAAAATATGGTAAATGTATACAGAGTTGAAAGACAAACTAAGCCAGTGTAAGACATAGCAGTTATTTTTACTATCATCAATCCTGTGGTTCTTGGCAGTCCAATACTGTATTAAGCCCCACGTGAACAGTTTATTTTCATTAAGCAAAGTTTGACTTGGGTGTCTGCTGTATAAAAGAAAACAACCTCACTGTCCATTACAATTTATAAGAATCCTGTAGGACACAGTAGAGTCATTCCATGAGCTTTTCAAGGCTGTAAGTCGTGTTTCAAAAAGTTTTATTGACACTTAATTCACATATCATACAATTCAGTTGTTCAATCGTGTCAACAGGAATTGTACCATTGTACCATCACCAATCCATTTCAGATCATTTCTTTCCCCCAACCCCACCCCATGATTAAATCCCCATTAAACTGAATTGTGTAATTGCCTTCAGTTCTAGTGCTCACTCCCCCTCCCACCTTCATTGTTTACTCCTGAAATCCCCTCATCCTGTCTCCCCCTCCACCCTCCTCTACAGCCCTTACCTTTTCTTGATTCAGTTATAATCTGTGCTTCACGAACTGGTAAACCCAACAGAAACAATATAGAACAAAATTGAAATGAAGTGGTGAGGATAAAACTATAGTAATACAAAGATAAAAATACAAATAATGAGTAAGGAAAAGGGACCACCATCAATATTTTAAAAGCCAGGGAAGAAGTTTTTGTCATGAAACTAGCAAGAGATCTTTGCACCTAGAACAAATTCAGGTTGGGTCTAGAGGGAGGTCAACTGACCAAGTATCAACTTTTATCCATCATAATCAGGTTTACAGTGATCTATATTTGACAGTAAGACTGTTTCAACCTTTGCGTCTGGTTAGAGGGGATCTGCCAGTGGCTTAATTTGACTGGATATTCTGCAGATGGGTTTGGGACTCCCACTGTCCTCCAGAGCCTTCCACAAATCGAGGGTTCACAATTTTAGCTCTGAGACGTTTCTCTTTGTCATATTTGAATTTTATTGTTCTCATCTTTGTATAAAACAAGCTAGTGTACCTCATCAGGTAGGCTTAGTTGGCTCCTCGTATAGGTGGCTGTTTGTTTGAACACAAGCCTTTTAAGCTCCCAAACACTATTCCCCTAGATAGCCAGGCACCATCTACTGTGTTCACCACACTACTGTAGCACCCTGATCTTCAGGGATCATTTCATGCAGGTGAGCATCAAGCATGGGCATGATATCAGAACTGAGTCTTCTTGGATTGGGGCTAGCGTTCAGTGGAGGTCCAGAATCCATCTGCTTGTCCCTAGGCTACACATGACTCAAGTTTACTGTGGCGGTAAGACCATAAGACCAGCTATCCCAACAGCAACCAAGGTTGTAAAGCTTTATGTTAGCAGACTACCTCCTCTTCTTCTGGCTTTATGATAACTTAAGGTAATTTCATTGACACTGAAGTGTGTGTACTTCGTCAGTGACTCTAGATTCGTCCCACTCCACCAAGTCGATTCCAGCTCATAAAGACTGTAGCATGTAGTAGAACTGTCCTTCTGGGCATGTTCCAAGGCTGCAACTCTTTATGGGAGCAAGAGGCTCATCTTCCTCTCAGAGAGCACCTGGTGGGTTTTACCTGTTCACTTGTGATTCGCAGTCCGACTCATAACCCTCTCTGCTGCCCAGGATCCTTCTAGCCACATAGGTTATATAAAAAGGAGAGGAAACTGACGTGGACTCCATGGTTTTTATTTATAAAACTTTATATAAATCACAGGTCCCCCCAACTTACTTGACCTATCACCCCCTTTTGGGAAAAAAAAATTACTCAGCAACCCACTATCAATGAAAGATTTTCATACTAAAGTCCACAAACCAGGGTAAAGACTAGATATGTGCTTCTGCAGCCCCACCTCCAGGTGGTTCTAATGCTCATTCCCCCCCCCCCCAGGAGGCAGTCTCACTGATGTACATGCTCAAGCTCATTTATGATGGATTATTCACCTACATTTTAAAGGCACGTGGCATAGTGTGTTCATTAATATTGTGTTGCACCTTTTTTATTCAAATAAAAATGATACAGCTTAGTCTTTTCATAAGCTGTTTCATGTGCCAGTGCTGAAATGTCCACACACTATGCTGGCTCTCAGCCAGGTGCAGTCCTGTTTCTCCTGCAGGCTGACCTTCTCAGTCACTCTCTCAGGACTGCTCTCCGGAATATCCTGCCTTACATCCTCCACCCTCCACTTCCCACCCCTATCGCTCTCTGCAAACCATGTGTCACAGGCAACAGTTTCCTATGTGTTTGGCTGACTTTCCTCCTCCAGAATTCACACAATTGGGGGCCACTTATAATTGTTCTCACCAGTGTATTTTCAGCCCCCAAAATGGTACCAGAAATATTTGGGTACTCAAGAAGATACTTATATATGACATTTTAATTAAAGTATCCTCAAGTGTTATATAATGCAAATATAGAGAGTATATGTTGCTTGTTTATATTCTTCTTTTAAAAGTTACTTTATTGGGGGCTTGTACATCATTTATCATCATCCATGCATATATATATTGTGCCAAGCACCTTCGCATGCCTGCTGCCGTCATCATTCTCTAGACATTTGCTTTTCTACTTGAGCTTCTGATATCAGCTTTTCATACCTGCATATATTCTTATGAAGACAAGTTCTTATGGGAAAAAATAGCCACTCATAGAGTCACTGCACGTTGTCCTTGCTCTCCGTCTCGCAGTGGCGGCTAAGTGATGTCAAGTCAGCACTGACACCGAGCAACTTTATATATAATTATATAAGAGGAAAGAAACATTGTCCACACTTGCGCCATCTTCACTAGCCTTGCTTTTTGAACCCATTGTGACGGCCACGGAATCATTCCATGTTTGGGGGGGGGGGGCGGTCCTCTTTTTCACTAGCCTTCTGCTTTACCCAGCGTGATCATCTTCTGATAGCAAGTCCAAAGTACAGGAGATAGAGCCTCCCTACCCTTACTTCTGGCTGAACATCTTCGGAGATGAATTTGCCTGTTGTTCTGGCAGACTGAGGCACAGTCAATATTTGTCACAAGCACCCTCGTTTTAAGGCATCAATTTTTTTGTCTACCATGCTGCTTCAACCGACTTTCAAAAGCGGCGGCGACAGGAAAGAGCATGCTTTGGGCCCAGCACCCCCTGTCCTGAAAGTGACTGCCTTGCTCTTCAACACTCTAAACAGGTTTCCTGCACCAGCTCCTTCCATGGATATTGATGATGGGTCCAGGAGAACAAAGTCCTTGCCACATCAGTTGTTTTTTCCTGTTCATCCTGATGTTGTTTAGTGGTCCGGTGTGAGACGGTGTGTTTGTTTATGTTGAGATGTGATCCAGACAGAAGGCTGTCGTCTTGACAGAAGGCACTTCACTTAAGTGCCTCAAGTCTGTGTCAGTCACAGCAAGCAGGGTTCTGTCATGTGCGTATTGCCATGCATCAGCGAGTCTTCCGCTAAATTTTCCACAGTGTATTAGTCCAGGTAAACATGAGAAACAAATTTCATAGACACGCATATGGATACAAGGGTAAGATTTATATACAAGAGGAATGGGACATTAAGAAAGCATCCCAACCCAGTCCAGTTCAAAGTCATAAGTCCGATATTAGCCGATATGCCCGATACCAGTCTATAACGTCTCTTTCTGACTCACGAAGTCACAGGTCAGTGGATGCAGAATCCCAGCACCGGCAGGGGTCTCCCCATGACTCCTTCTTTCCAGGGCTCAGGGCCCATCAACAGCATCCAGTGGTGGTAGTAGCAGGTCAGCACTGGCTGGGCTCTCCACGTGGCTTCTCCAGCTTCAGAGGTCTGGTTCCATCAGGATAAGGCCATGTGGTCTCTCCTCCGGCTCCTTCAGCTCCTCGGATGCTGCCATCTTGTCTTGTCCATAGTTCATTGTCTCTGAGACTGACTCCCAACAACTGGGGAGAGAGCTTCTCATCTCCATGAGGGAAATATCGCAAGATTTCCCAGAAGTCTCAGGAGAAAGCCATGCCCACACGGAGGCCTCATTGGCTACTCAGTGGCTATCTCCAGATTAACAGGCTAGACTCCACCCCTACATCTCAATCATGAAATTAACATAAGCACATGACCCCCGCACACACCCTCCTTCACATATGCTGGCTTCTCAGGTCATCTGTTCAGCATACATTTGGAAAAAATATAGCAAAAGCATATAGCCACGACACACACTTTTCCTCATTTTAAACAGCGCAGTTATCCCATTGTTCAGCTCAAGAAACTGTCTTTCGGCCTGTGTCCCACGTGAGCCAGGTCGTTCTCCTGGAATTCCTGTTCTTTGCAATTCTGTCCAGAATTTTGTTTGGATCCACACAGGAGGATGTCTCTACATAGACCGTAAAACACAAGTGAACATCTTTTTGGAATTCTTTACTTCAAACAAAACCCTCTGATATCCGTAATCTTGTCACTTCTTATACATCCTCTTCTGAATCTGGTTTGAATTTCTGGAAATTTCCTATCAGTGTCCAACCATTACTTAATTATCTCCAGCAAAATTTTACATGGGTTATATTGCCTGATAATTTCTGCATTCCGTGAGGACACTGTTCTCTGGAGTGGATGATTTTGCTGGCAGATAGCACAGCTGTGCTGATTGGGATAACAGTTGTTAGAGGAATTTGCTGGGCAGTAAAATTCTTACATTTAGCTTAGGTTTCACTTTACCCCTTCGATGTTGACTTCTCTCATAGCTCCGTGCTATAAATGCACAGATATTATAGTGCATAATTGTGTTTGTAACATTTATGAGAGAGAGAGAGAGAGAGCGGGACAGATGAGGCTGTCTGGAAACCCTACGGGATAGCTCTGTTCTGTACTGTTCTGAGATGTGAGTCAGGAGGTTTGACTTGGGGT